>JAGFPH010001362.1:0-12805 GCA_018207615.1 Philaenus spumarius
ATACCAAAGTCAGCAAAGTCATTAATGTTTTAAATTATTTTATCCTTATTCCTCCTCCTCTAATATTAGTACGGACAAAAAAATATAAATTGGTCATAGAAGTTATCACTTCCAACGTGTGGTCTTAAGCACACTATTTAATTTTTTTTTATAATCGGGGAGGGTTTGTAATTCTTTATATCTGTTAAATATCGGACTAATAATTTATATTGTTTTCTTAAGGGCATATAATGTTATCTTCTTTTAATAATTAATAAACAGTTGTTATATGAATGCTGCTTTAATATATAACCTTGTTTTTGTTTGTAAATGTATAACCCAGGCATTTTTGGGAGAATTTCAGGTTCACCAAAAAGGTAAGAGATGCATTTAAAAAAAAACCTGTTAAATTTAATTTATGTGCTGTCTTTTTTGGGCCCGGCACTCTCTCTTTCTTTGTAGACTGGCACAGTATATAAAGTGATAATACGATGAAATATTATAATTATACAAATATTATAATCATACTGTTATCGGCAAAATACTGTGACTAAACAGTTTAGGTAAGTCCTCTAGTTTTTTTTTATTCTAATTGAGATTTATACACAAGGTAACTAGATAGTAAAGGTTGCCTCATAGTCATGTAGACAAATTTTATTCAAACCTCCACTGACGGACGCAATCAGCTGTTATATTTTAAGGAATAAGACCTTGCACATGCGATATACTATTCGGTAACCAAAATTTAAACTGAGATCTTGTTGGCTGTGACTTAAAGTTAACAAATTCAATTTTGCTCCGATATTTTTTGAATTATTTATTTATTTCAGTTAAAATAATTTCATTTTGAGTTCAGTTTTGTTTAAAGTGTCTTAATATTTTTATCATTTAATAATTATTTTAACAACTTTAATTAGTACCTAAGTGTACATATTTGTGGTTTAAACATCGACGACCTAGGCATAACCCTAGTAGGCCATAAGCCTACAACAATGAATAAAGTTAGGCTTAAGCCTTCTAATTTAAATGTAGTTAATAATGAAAAGGATATACCGGTACCTACTAGCCCATGTGTAAATAACTTAACAAATAATAATACTGTAAATAATCCTGTAAATATGCAATCAAATGTTCTTGAATGAATGGAAAAGCAGACGGCAGATGAAGGTTTTATACTACCAAGTAAGAGAAAGGCGATTTCTGTTAGTAAACTTCAGCCTGTTAAACGGTATGTACTAGATTTAGATGAACTACATTCGAAAAATAGATTTGAAACTATTAAGCTTGATGAAAATGATCATACATATGCTACATGTGAAAACACTGATATGGATGCAGAGTCTAGTCAGTTAAACTCAACCGTTAGGCCTGAACAAAAACTTAAAATTCCACCAATATTTCTTAGAGAAGCAAATAACCATCAAGAAATAATAAAAGATTTAAAAACTATAGTTTGCTGTGATTTCTCTACAGAAGTGAGAGGAAACACATTAAAAATTAACACTCAAAGTATTGAAGATTTCAGAAATTTAACTAAATTTTATGACAACTCAGGTATTAAATACCACACTTTTAAAGCCACTCAAGACAAAAATTTAGAAGTCATAATTAGAAATGTACCTTACTCGCTTACAAACGAAGAAATTAAAAAGGAACTAATTGACCTAAATTATCCCGTCATAAATATTTGTAGGTTACTAAATAAAGACAAATCACCTATTCCCTTATGTTCAGCAGAAGTAGAAAACAGCGAAAATGGCAATGAAATATTTAAACTTAATAAGCTTTGCCACTCTATTGTGTCAGTTGAACCAAAAAGAAAATCAAAAAACATCCCTCAATGTACAAGATGTCAAAGGTTCGGTCATACCAAAAATTTTTGTCGTTTGGACCCTAGGTGTGCGAGATGCACAGGTCAACACCATTATACAATGTGCCCAAACAAAAAAGATGTACCTCCAACATGTATTAATTGTGGTGAAAGCCATTCAGCAAACTTTCGTGGTTGTCAATATTATCAAAATATAAAAAACAAAATTGGCTACCAGAAACAACAAAATAAAGATTTAAGACCTACATCAAATAAAACATCAGGTGAACATACGGGTATAAATATTAATAGTGACGATTGGCCTAAATTAACTAGCCATAAAAATCACAGTCCTCCATAATGAACCTGAAGTTAAAAATAAACCATCTACCTCATCCTATGCCAAAATAACAAAATTGAGAAAAGATGATGAACCAGATACAAATATTGAGTCGAGTTCTGGTTCCCTAGAAGACATCATTCTGAATTTAGTTAAATCATTCATGCCCTATATCAAGACTATTATATATAAAATTATTTCTAAAGTTTTACACAATGAATAAATTTAAAAACTATACTTTTCAAAACTTAACCATCCTAAATTGGAATGCAAATGGTTTAAAATTAAAACAATCTACTTTCATCTCATTTCTAGCCAGGCATAATATTGATATTGCATGCATTACAGAAACACATTTAACTCCATCACTAAATTTTAAATTTGATATTCATTTTTTGGGTGCCAAGTCACAAATAAATATAATATATTATTTACCTTTTATGTACGTAGATAGACATGACCGAGTGCACTACGGTGGCAGACACGTTGAGGTTTTTATGTGTGTTTGTGTATGTGTTGTGTGTGTGTGTTTTTTTTTTAATGTGTGACGTGCTCATATGAGTGAAATTAGTATCTGATGATGGGGTCCAGACCCCGAAACTAGTCATAATCTTCGCAACTGAAGTCACAAGACGGACCTAAAAGGTAAATAATATATTATATTATAAATTTTAAAGTTGGTGGCTATTGTGTTTATCGTGAAGATCGGTTATTACCAACTGCCTCTGGAGGTGTTGCAATTTTCATTAAAAGGACACTTGATCACAATCAAATTATATTACCACCTGTTATATCCATTGAAATAGTAGCTATAAAAATAAAAGTTGAAAATGGCTCAACAGTAAATATTATTTCGGCTTATAAACCACCAAATCGGAGACTTTTAAGTAATGATTTACAAATCATCTTTAATGACGATGTGCCTACACTCTTGCTAGGCGATCTTAATTGTAAACATCAGCATTGGGGTTGCAGAGCCACAAATCCAAATGGAAATCGTTTATTGAATTACACATCAAACAGCTCTGTTAATATTTCGGCACCAAATGAACCAACTTTTTATCCGTTCCAGCTACATTCACAGCCTGATATATTAGATATTGTATTATACAAAAATTTCATGCAACCAATATTTCATCAGACGCTTACAGAACTAGACTCGGATCACCTTCCAGTAATATTAACATTTTTCATACAACCCAAATTAAATTCTCACAGAGAAGTCTTAATAACAGGACAAGTAGACTGGGATACCTTCAAATACGAGCTTGATAAGTCTCTAACCACACCCAGCCATTTAACTACTGTTGAACAAATTGATGAAGTCGTGCATCATTTAACCTTTACAATTAAAAAGTCAGTACAACTAGCTATAGATAAACCCTTTAAACCTAAAAATACAAATTACCTTCACCCTCCAGCTCGAATATTGTACCTAATAAAAGATAAACAAAAAGCTCGTCGGCAGTGGCAAAGATATCGACTGCCCTGGATGCGCAAACGTTTAAATGAATTAACAAGACAAGTAAAATCATAATTGGATCAGTTAAAGTTTGATTCTTACCAGAAATATCTAAGTAATATAAATCCAGGTGATTCAAATATGTGGCAAGCTACTAAACAGATTTTGAGTAAATCAACAGTAGGCTAATTCCTCCTCTTCAGCAGCAAAGTCAACTATTTCAAAGTGACGAAGAAAAATGTGAAATTTTTGCAAATCTTTTTCAAAATTCCTTTTCTCCTAACCAAATTAATGAGCCTAATACAAGTGCTAAAGTAGAAGAATTTACTAGTTGCTTTAAAGAAATTAGCACTGCAGAACTCCCAAGAAAACCCGTATCTTCTTCGGAAATAAATAACTTAATTAAATCACTGCCACATAAAAAATCTCCTGGTCATGATCTTATTACAAATGTAATTTAAAAAAATTTAACAAGCAAAGCTTTAGATTTATTAGTCGCAATATTTAACGCTTGTCTTAATATAGGCCATTTTCCATCTTACTGGAAACATGCCGAAGTTATAGTCATCCATAAACACGGGAAACCAGCAAATAATCCTTCAAGTTATAGACCGATTAGTCTCCTACCAAGTTTGTCCAAAATATTAGAAAAGGTTATCCAAAAACGAATATTACTACACACTGATGGCGCTACAAGTATTCCACCCCATCAATTTGGTTTCCGTCCTAAACATTCTACAACTCTTCAGTTATTGAGATTATCAGAAAAAATTGTTCAAGGCTTTGAAGATAAAAAGCACTCAGCTGCTGCATTTTTAGATGTAGCTCAAGCGTTTGATAGAGTTTGGCACGATGGGTTATTGTATAAGTTGTATAATATAGGTTTGCCATTTTACCTTATAGAGATATTGAGATCTTTTCTCTCAAACCGCACGTTTGCTGTTCGTATAAACTCTTCCTTTTCAACGATTAAAGACATTAAAGCAGGAGTTCCACAGGGATCAATTTTGGCTCCATTACTTTTTAATATATTTATGTCCGATATTCCAATCCCCCAAAATTCTACTTTAGCGTTATATGCAGACGACACAGCAATAATTGTTCAAGATCACGATGTAATAACAACCTCATCACTTCTACAGTCATGTATCGACACACTTTTGGCCTGGTTTACTAAATGGAGAATTAAATTAAATGCAAATAAATGCTAGACAAAAATCTTCTCACTAAGAAAGTACGATGATCCTCCGAAAATAAAAATGTGCAATACATCATTAAACTGGAACCCTTCAGATAGTTGCATTAAATATTTAGGAGTATATCTTAACAAAAAATTAAACTGGACTGCTCATTTAAATATTAAACTTAATCAAGCATATGCAAGACTTGCCCAACTATATCCTCTTATAAATCGGAAATCATCACTAAATGCATCTTCAACAGTGCTGATTTATAAATCTATACTACGACCATTGATGACTTATGCCTGCCCGGTATGGGGTTTATCCTTGTGCTCATCAAAAATTAAAAAATTACAAGTATTTCAAAACAAAATTCTACGTATTGCTGTTAATTCCCCTTGGTTTGTAAGAAATGAACAACTCCACAAAGAACTAGGTATAGATCCTATAAGTGTTTTTATTAAAAAAGTTACAAGAAATTTCCTGATGTCATTAAATTCTTCCTCTGGTGCAGTGTTTTTTAACCTTGGACAACCAATAACTTCAAGACTCAAAGCTAGACTACCTCAAGACTTGTTATTAGAGATACATGCTTAGTAAAACTCTATTCCAATCTATTTCGTTATCTAATGTAATTTTGTAATTTTTTTTTCTTTTCCTGTTTTCTTTTACTAAATATTATTCATGTCACAGGGTGACTTCAATGAAGCGAACCCACTAATGTTATGGTACCATTGTTACAATTTCTGTGCATAATGTAGAAACATTGAACCGGAAAATAAATATATATTAAAAAAAAAAAAAAAAAAAATGGTTGAGTTCATCCGCACTGATCGGTAAATTTCTGATCAACCAGACCGGTGACAGATGACGAGATGACGTAGCGTTTAAGTGATCATAGATGAGTGCGTGCACAGACTATAGAATTACTCTATAGTCTATAGTAATTCTATAGTCTGTGCTTAAAGCTAGAAAACAAAAATGTTTTACGTTTATTTCTTACACGATAGATATACAAAGTAAACCAGTTTTACATTTTGTAACGTTTTGCTAATAGGTGAAAATGTATTAACAACCCCTAAAACTGTAAATATTAATTGATTACCGCCTAGGAACGTAAAATTTGGTACACATATTGCTCAATAGGGGCTAGAGGCGAACTTAGAAAGTATTTTTAAATATTTGGCCTTTAAGGGTTTAAACAACCCATAAAACAATAAACATTGTTTGTTAAACTTTCCTTAAAGCAAGAAAGCTGACATTTTATACATTTATTTCTTAGAAGATAGGATAACTATAAATATTAATTTAATACCGTTAAGGAACGAGAAATATTTGGTTCACATATTGCTCATAGGCGCTTTAAGATAGGATTTTAAAATATTTGACCTTTAAGGGTTGAAACATCCCCTAAAACAATATATGTTGTTTGTTTACTTTCCTTAAAGCTGAAATTTTTTACATATATACAAAACACGTATGAAAAGTAAATGACTTTTACATTTTGTTACTTGCTGCTAAGTGTGAAAATGTGTTAACAACCCCTAAAAACAATAATTATTAATATTCATACATTCTTTAAAACTAGAGAGCTGAAATTTTGTACATTTATTTCTTACACGATACACATAAAAAGTAAACCAGTTGTACATTTCGTTACGTGCAGCTAAGGGTTGAAAATGTAATAACAAACCCTAAAAACAATCAATACTATTTGTATTCTTTAATTAAAGCTAGAGAGCTGAAATTTTTAACTTATTAACTTTAAGAAAATATTTAAGATGTAACCTAATCAAATCTAACCCGATCTATGCATTCGCAATTAAAGACGCTGCAAATATCAAGCTAAGACTGTGATTTACCAGTCTGTAGATTTAGCGGTTGAAAAAAAGACGCTCTTCACTCTGAATTTTTTATTTATTTAATTTATTTAGCACACATACCATGACGAAGACAATTTACGGGCAACCAGTGAACAATAAATACCAAAGTAATTGAATATAAATGTTATAATTCACTTTAATAATAATAGATGAAAGAAAATGAGAGAATACTATAACAATTAATTATAAATCATGGTGATGCAACAAAAAAATTCCCTGTAGAGAAGCACTGGTATTTAGCTAGTAGATAATAATGAGATGCATAAATGGTACAGTTTTCATTCAAATTAAATAAACAAAATTTCAAGAAATAAGTTCTTAAAGTTAAAATTATGATATCAAATAGAACCAAAAATACATAATTTATGAAGTTTAATGCAAAAATAATGTGTAGAATGTATATATATGTATGTTTAAAACCGAATCCAGTTTTGTAGGTTTTAGACGTAGCGTTTAGAAGAATAAAACCTCTACTTCAAATATATTTAATTAAGTGTAGACAACAACGTGATTTCTTTTTAGGTTGCAAGAGAACCTATTGCTCAAAGTTTAAATCAGAAGTCGGCTTTATGTAAAGAGTTGTTTTCTAATTACACAAAGTAACAATGGGTCAACATTAACATTACTTTCTATAATAAAATATGATTTATATGCCTATAGTTACAATATTCTTGTAATATTCCCGTTAACATTGTTTTATTGTAATTGTATGTAATTAATTTAATCATTGTATTATCTTTCAATAATAATAACGTGAGTGGACAGTGAACATTGTAAGGAACAGGGCTGGTGATAAACAAATATTAGTCAAGAGAAAAGTGCCAGCCGTTGAGAAAAAACGAAAAACCTATGCAGGAAGCTGCTCGCCTTAGTTTGCCACATTACGGTAAAGTGACAAAGTGGTAGTGCGAGGGGGAAGGGGAAGTTGTGTGCCCTTCCTCGAAACTATCTCCTTCTCTCTCACACAGTACTCAAAATAGGTCTCCGTTTATAAATCCATCTATAGTTCGTGATTTCACCACGAAGCGCTGGCCTACTTTTTTTTTTAGGCGGAAAAATGCATTTAGACAAACCTCTCGTTAGAGAAGGTCTGCTACGCCTAAGACTTGCTTCAGTTTACTGCCGATAGGTGCCCTTGCTGTGCCGTCGTTTTTCCTGGCTTCATTTACTACTATAGACTTGGGAAGTCTACTCATGCTTACATAGTCAATGGTTTCACCAACATCTAATACTGAAATTTAACGGCACGTCAAGTTTGACAATTAATTGTCAAAATATAAACATGATTGTTCAAGAGTTGGCACCAGTGTTTGCAGCTTTCTTATTAGCTACAGCTGACTTTGTTACGAATCCCGCTTGTTACAACTGATCTGTTTTAAACATTCATAACCAAGAAGTGTAAAGTTTTGCTGCTTGAATTATGGAGTATAATACGATACAAAAAAACAGGGGGTGTAATTTTAAAGGTGAAGATAAAGCTATTTTAATTAGGCTAATCGCGTACAACAAAAAAGTAATCGAAAACGAAAGAACCGATGGAGCTACCATCAAAGAAAAGGAACTTGCTTGGATTGAGTTACAAAATAAATTTAATAGTCAAGTGCAAGTAACTAAAAGTAGTTTGAAACAGCTAAAAAGTTTTTATGATAACTTTAAAAGAAGAGCTAAGCAAAAAAAGGCTCAAGAGAAATTAAATTTATTCAAAACAGGTGGTGGCCCGGCGACACCAGTTTTAGTGGACGATTTGTCAGCCCAAGTTTTGACCATAATCGAAGACCAAGTGGAGCCATTAAAGATATTTTTGATAGTGATGCCTCTTACAATTTTGAGTTCGGTAAGTGTAAAATATGTTATACTAAGCAATATTTCGTAAGATAATACAAACAAAGAAGTATTAGGTTTTTAATTCTACATAATAATGTAAGCCTAGTCATGTTGTCTATTACAGTATACGCCTATAATGTTATTCTTTTAAATAGTTTGGTTTAATTGGTGAATATTAGTCCCTTCTACTGAAATCACGTTGATCAATTTAGGCCTAACCAAACACTATATTATAACAATAGTTATCTTCTTAGTTTTTTATAGACTATTTCTTTTATCTTCTTAATTCTTGCTATTACAGTAATACGCCTATATTGTTATTCTTTTAAATAGTTTGGTTTGATTGGTGAATATTAGTCCCTTCTATTTAAAATCACGTTGATCAATTTAGGCCTAACCAAACATTATATTATAACAATAGTTATCTTCTTAATTCTTGCTATTACAGTATACGCCTATATTGTTATTCTTTTAAATAGTTTGGTTTGATTGGTGAATATTAGTCCCTTCTACTAAAATCATGTTGGTCAATTTAGGCCTAACCAAACACTATATAATAACAATAGTTATCTTCTTAATTCTGCTATTAAAGTATTTCAAGGTACAGACGTCAATGATAATCAATTAAATTTAACATTTTGTTACAGAAGTGTCCATGTCAAAAGGAGATGATCAAGAAAGAGAGCAACAGATATTTGATGTCAACTATCCAGTAACTGAATATATATATGGAAATTTCAGCCGTAGAAGATAGAGAATCCGTTTCAGTAAGTTTAAACTGAATCAGGGCATTTATTCCGAACTGTTATCTAAGAAATAAATACAGTGTATTAGATATCATCTTACAAATTTTTGGTAAAACGTAGTTTTTAAGTAGGCCTACTTGCATCTACTTAGTTTTAGTAGATCCTACAATCCTTAACACAATTTCTACTGCACTGTAGTATCACCAAATATTGTTATATTATTAAATTTGTATATAGGCTAAACAATCAAAGTTGCAAAAATAAAATGTACACTAATGTGAAAGTAATTCAATATAAACGTTTTAAGTAACTGATGAACCCCATACAACTAGATCAGACAAACCTTCCACATCCTTCACCACTCAAGACAAACCTTCCACATCCTTCACCCCTCCATGGTTCTCTAGAAATAGGCCCGAGGTTAAAAAGAAACAGAGAACTTCCAAAGCTGTCAAAGCACGGAAAAACATTTGTGAACTTTCTGAAGCACGGAAAGAAGTCTGCGAACTGGAGAAGAGGTTACTAAAAGAAAAGCACGAAGCCGAGATGGAACTCATAAAAATATTTAAAACAGATCGGATCTTATGAAGGAGGAACTGTTAAAATTAAAACGAATAAAAAAACAAATATCATAGAAATAAATGTAGAAATACCAGTAGTTATTTTTGTGTGTGTTGTAATCAAATATTTGCTAATTAACAATACTGTTTTGTTTTAACATTAAAATTTTATATAGGCCTAAAGTGGTTATCTACAATTTTTTGACGAGCAGCTGCAGGAGTTCCATTGTTATAAACTTGTACCTCTTCAAAGGTAAGGTAACTGGTGATTTTCTTTCGCTTCTCGTCCAAATATTGGTTTAAAGAAATGTCTTCAGGGGGTCTCCATCTTTTGTTTGAATAGCAATATTATGTAATATTGCCGTTGCTACAATTATTATTAATGATGCGCTAATTTGAGTTCTTAAACCTAATGAAAGGGCTGGAAATCTTCTTTTCCACACTCCGTATTGCCTCTCGACAGTGTTTCTTGTTTTTATGTAGGATTTATTGTAATTATGCTGCTCATTGTTTGCAGGGTTCAGAAATGGTGTTAACAAATAGTTCGTCAATCTGTAACCATTGTCATCTAATAAATGACCTTCGTGAACTTGCCTAGTTTCAAACCACATTCGTAGGTCACTGTTGTCAAAAATGAAACTATCGTGAACTGACCCAGGCCACCTGGCTACAATATTTCTTATTAACAAGTTTGCATACGAAACAGTTTGCACATTTAATGAAAAATACGATTTTCTATTCCGGAAAACTTCAGAATTTTGCCCACCAGGAGATAAAATTGGTATATGAGTACAGTCGATTGCACCAATTAGGCTACGCCAGGAAAATGACTTATATTATAAAATTCTTGGATAATTGTCAACGCTTCTCCTTCTTTTGGAAATTTTATGTAATGTTGTAATGAAGCGATTGCTTTGGAAATTGTTTTTACATACCTACATAGACTGCTTTTTGAAACACTATTTGTATCTCCAATTACAATTTGGGAAGATCCTGTTGCATAAAACCTTAGCGCTAAAAGTAATTGTTGGATCGGAGTTAGAGGCCTATTGCGATCAGTTGGATATTCTAATTTTGATTCAATTTCTTCCAGCACTTTCAAAACAATATGTTTGGAAAATCTATATCGTGATCGGAATTGTTCGTCGTCCATTGAAAAAGTGGTCATTTCTTTCTTGCAATGACCGTTCAGGACCTACATTTTCTAAATATTCTACAAACATAACCTCAGCATCAAAATGTTCACACATTGTTAACTATTATTACAATTTAGGCTTTCGAGATTTGCTATATGGATAAATGTCTAATGAATATAACAAAATCTTCCTTAAATACACATAATAAAACGATAAGTGATAAGTTAAGGATTTGACGTGAAACCGGCTATTAAATACACATACCTCCTTCATCCATTTGAGAGTATGCAATTTTGGTCACATATTTCCTTCATCCACTACTCTATGGAATAAAGCTGACTGCTTTCTCTAATAACAGTCAGCTGCATTAATGTTTGTTGTTATTGTTCTCTGGTAACTAATTTAGGTTAATTCCTCTAAGAAATGAATGCCAATAGTCGTGGAAGTAGAATGTTACAGTCGGTGTTAAATAAAAATAAAGAAAAACACAAAGAAGAAGATGAATCACCCAAGTTATTATTATCATGTGAAGGTAAGTCAGACTTTAGTAAATTTTTTAGGTTACTGGTAAGTTTATATAATACTGATCATTAATTGTTTATGATTTTGTAATAACAAATAAGTCATTTGTCCATAATAAAATGTGTAAATACTACACTGATTGCCTACATATAAAGCTTAATATAACATAACTTCTACACTTAGTTGTTATGTTATAACAACCAACCAGCTCTGTAGCGCAAAGATCAGAACTAATACAGCCCTGCAAAATTAGCAATATTTTTGCAAAAAAGTGCAATTTTAAAATTTGGTCAACTTTTGACCCCGAAATCGGGGAAAATACTCATTTTAAGGGGTAAATCATAGGGGAAGATATTGTAACGAATGTTATTAGCTTTAATTTAAGGACAAAACGACGTCTGTATGTCTAACAGTTTCCTCACAATGCTTAAAAATAAAAAAAAATAGGAAAACTGCATTTTTCGCTAATTGGCTCTGTTGAGTTCTCACGATGCATTTTGAAAGAAAAACCATGTACATCAGCAAGAAATATATATTATAATGTATTTACAATGTAATTAATTCAAAAGTTTATTTTATATATCTATGCATGCATATTTATGAAAGATATTGTTGGGTTGGAATAGTTCATTTTACCGCTTCGTGGGTGATTCAAAATCGTCAGATTCAGCACAAAACGTATCTGTAGTTTTAACAGTTTCCTCACAATGCTTAAAAATCCCAAAAATGGAAAAACTGCATTTTTTACTAATTGGCTCTGTTGACTAAAGCACATGTGAAATTATTCAAATGTGTCTTTCGTTAGTTGAATGTGATTAAAAAAGAAAACTGCAGCCTCCCTTCCCTCTGGACTGTGGAATCAAAAATCACAAATCTAGAAAAACCTACATAGATCTTTTACCAATGTAAATAAAATGTGTGAGAGCTCGGTCAAGGACCTACGTCTTTGAAAATGAAGTGATGAGATAAGGACGAATAGAAGGGGAGCTCGGCGCTCATTCCCATATCATTGAAAAGGTAGGCAGGCAGGTATTCCCTCCCTTCCCCTTCAACAGTCCTTCAGTCACAAATAGGGTTGTCATGCATGGGAGACCAAAATGGCCGCATGCCAGGTTTTCAATCCAAAAATTTAGTGGAAGTTATTGTTTAATTTGGAACTATATTTATTGAGAGTGTTTAATTTTATATTTATTATGACTTTTTCAAATCATAATAAGGCTCAAAGTATTAAATTCAGTCAATAATTCAGTGACATTATTATTGTCGTTTACATACAATAAAATTATGGATTGCTTTCTTGCATTGCCAATATAGCCCAGTCGGTATAGGTTAAAACTACCAGTAATTTGCAGTACGGCTGAT
>JAGFPH010001362.1:12905-23780 GCA_018207615.1 Philaenus spumarius
ACATGACAATACATACTGGAGAAAGACCTTTTAAATGCAACGAGTGTACATATACTTGTGCTCTTTTGGGTCAACTTAGAGAACACATGAGAACTCATACTGGTGAAAAACCATTTAAATGTAATGAGTGTGCATATACTTGTGCTCATATGTTTGTACTTAAGCAACACATCAGAAAACATACTGGAGAAAAACCTTTTAAATGCAAGGAATGTTCATATACTGGTGCTCGTTTGAGTTCCCTTAAACTACACATGAGATCACATACTGGAGAAAGACCTTTTAAATGCAACGAATGTACATATACTTGTGCTCATTTATGTTCCCTTAAACAACACGTCATCTTAATGCATACTGAAGAAATACCTTTTAAATGCAATGAGTGTACATTTACTTGTACTCGTTTGAGTCACTTTAAACGACACATGATAACACATACTGGAGAAAGACCTTTTAAATGTTAGGAGTGTTCACATACTTTTACCCGTTCAGGTCACCTTAAACGACACATAAGAACTCATACTGGAGAAAGACTTTTTTAGATGTAAGGAGTGTTCACATACTTTTACCCGTTCAGGTCACCTTAAACGACACATGAGAACTCATACTGGAAAAAGACTTTTTTAGATGTAAGGAGTGTTCACATACTTTTACCCGTTCATGTCACCTTAAAGAACACATGAGATCACATACTGGAAAAAGACTTTTTAGATGTAAGGAGTGTTCACATACTTTTACCCGTTCATGTCACCTTAAAGAACACATGAGATCATATGCCGGAAAAAGACTTTTTAGATGTAAGGAGTGTTCACATACTTTTACCCGTTCAGGTCACCTTAAAGAACACATGAGATCACATACTGGTGAAAGACCTTAAGTGTAAGGAGTGTACATTTACTTGTGCTCGATCGGGTGTCCTTAAAGTACACATACTTGAGAAAGGCCTTTTAAATGCAAGGAGTTGTAACACTACGGTTACTATAAATATAAATAATGTATGAATATTTAGAAATAAAATATAAATTTGGAAATTTCAAAAATCTTTCTCAGTCAAAAATGTAAACAAAAAAAAATGTATATGAAATAAATACTTATATCATTTGTAATTCCATTTGCAGTATCATTTATGTATTCCAATAAACTCTATTTACTTTACTAAAAAAATCTATTCAAAACAATCAAACATAACCCCCAAATAGAAATATCATTTTGTTGACAACCGTACTGTCTTTTGTAGCCAGCTGTTGCCGAGTGTCTATTTCATATTGCTAGTTATAATGTTTCTCTGTGCTGCACTCAAAGATGACAACTACGGGGAACACTAGAGACAACTTCACATCTACCATAATCTATGATTATGGTATCTGTACTGTCAAATCTGCCAACTGCCGCCATTCTCTATGAAGCATAACTCAACATTAAAATCACATTTTAACCTTCTACACTGAATTTACTTTGAGTTCGATTGCTATGAAAGTACTTATCTATATATATAAAATTCAATGTATGTATGTTTGTCCTTTATGCGTTACCAAACCGTCCATCCGATTGCTTTGAAATTTTGCATAGTTAACACAGGTTAACCCTGGGAAGGTTTTAGGCCACTTACCGAAGTCCTAGGGCATTAGGGCTATGCCCCAGTGGCCCTCAAAGTTTCAATGTTAATCTTATGGAAGGTCAATCTTAAGGAAGAAAAAGAAAGATTTCTTTTGATTTTATCAGGGGCACAAAAAACAGCTGTTTGTAAGAAGAGCTTAAAACAGCTGATTTTGATCAACAACTGATTTGGATCAAAAAATGAATATAATTTTAGGTTAGGTAAATCAAGCAATGAGCAGAATCCCATTAATTTACATCGGCCCTCAGGGATACGAATTACAGGCTTTCAAAGTTTCAAATTAAGCAATAGCAAAGCATTGCCGGGTCAGCTAGTATGTTATATGGAAGGAAGAAGAAATTAATCATTTAGACATGATAACTGATTTAACCTGTTTACTCGCCCTAGTTTTCTTTAAACATATAAAAAAAAACAACAACAATTAAATCAACATACATAAAGAAAAGCTTATTATGCAATAGTCTCAATTATCCATCCTCACTCACATTCATACATAGTGTAACGTGCTGCCCCCTTGAAAGCCGTTTACAAAACAAATTTATTAATAATAATAAGAAATAATAAAAAATAAAATGAAATTTTGACAAGTTTTCTCTAATTTGATTTTATATATAAAAAAAAAATTCCTTTCTCTTTATTTATTCAAAAACAATTATTTGTGCTCTTATATCTTCAATTTATGTAATTTACTTTATTTATTAATCATACTTTAATTCAATAAATCATTATCCCCTTAACCACAACAAACACAATCAAACATATCCCCAAATTGAAAATACGTTGTAGCCCTGCCAGATCTGTGCTTGTCACAGCTGACGGTTAAATCTTTGTTACATATAATCTGTTTAAATATCTGTGCGTAGAGTTGGCAACTACTAAATTTCATTCCAATCCATTCAATGGTTTTACTTTCTCACTATACTATAGTATAGAGAAAGTATAGTGATCGCAAAAAAAATCGATGTTGAGATTTTTGTGGAAATATCCGTTTTGGGACCCCCTGAGTCCAAAAAAGTGGTTTTTACAAAATGTCTGTCTGTATGTATATCTGTATGTATGTCTGTATGTATGTCTGTATACAAAGCTAGAGAGAAAACTATTTGATCGATTTCAACCAAATTTGCACCAGATATGTCCAGTTCGCCTGTATAGATGCACGAAAAAGGGTATTGAACAATTTTGAAAAACAACCCCCTCTTTGGCCAAAACCCCCCAAAAAATCAGTTATTATTTTTTTATAAAAAAACCGCTCTAACGATTTTGATCAAATTTGGCTTATTTGTAGCCTTTAATGTGCCCTACCATATACAAAAACCCGCATCTTTTTAAAAATTCTCGTTTAGCTAATAATAATAATAACAGATTTTTGGGGGTTTTTTGGCCATAAAGAGGGTTGTTTTTCAAAATTTTTCAAAACCTTTTTACGTGCATCTATAAAGACCTAATTGGCGTGTTTGGTGCAAATTTGTTCGAAATCGATCGAATAGTTTTCTCTCTAGCTAATAATAATAATATTTATTAGTTAATCGCCTACTTTAATAAAAGTATACAAAGCTAGAGAGAAAACTATTCTATCGATTTCAACCAAATTTGCACCAGACATGTCCAGTAGGCCTGTATAGATGCACGAAAAGAGGTTTTGAAAATTTTAGAAAAACAACCCCTTTTTGGCCAAAAAACCCTCCAAAAATCAGTTATTATTTTTTTATTAAAAAAAACGGATTTAACGATTTTGATAAAATTTTTCTTATTTGTAGCCTTTAATGTGCCCTACCATATACAAAAACCCGCATCTTTCTAAAAATTCTCGTTTAACTAATAATAATAATAATAACTGATTTTGGGGGGGTTTTTGGCCATAAAGCGCGTTGTTTTTAAAAAAATTTCAAAACCTTTTTACGTGCATCTATAAAGACCTAATTGACCTGTTTGGTGCAAATTTTTTCGAAATCGATGGAATAGTTTTCTCTCTAGATAATAATAATAATAATATTTATTAGTAATCTCCAACTTTAATAAAAAAAACTCTCCTACCCCACCCTACAAGTCACAGTGAATCTGTTTAGTAATTTAAATGTGTTTGTGAGAAAGTATGTGCCAGTTCCTGGTACCGTTTATTTTGCAGTAACTTTGACCCTTCAAACCTCCCCTAAAATTTTGAATTTTTGAAAAACTTTCTTAGCGAGCACCTATGGCCCTTGGGAAGCTACATACCAAATTTCATTCCAATTCGTTCGATGGTTTTAGAGAAATCGTGATTTTGTAACTTTGACCCTCCCCTAAACACCCCTAAAATTTCTAATTTTTTTAACCCTTTCTTAGCGAGCATCTATGGCCCTAGAGGAAGCTACATACCAAATTTCATTCCAATCCGTTAAGTAGGTTTTGATAAATCGTGATTTAGTAACTTTGACCCCCCCAAAACCCCCCCTAAAATTTCAAATTTTCGGAAACACTTTCTTAGTGCGCGTCTAGAGCCTATAAAGAGTGTTAGTGCCAAATTTCATGTTTGTAGGCCTCATGGGTTTGGAGAAACTGTGATGAGTCAATGGTAATTTAGCTTTTATAAGTATAGATATACCTGAGCACCGATTCATATCATGTGGCCCGTTTCTTCCTTGGGATTAAAATCTTTAAATTGAAATTAAATTGTCATTTGACCCTATTAGGCCAGTCGGTAGGGGTCAATTTAGACCAAAAGTTCCAGTAATTTACAATACGGCTGATTTTTGAAGTGAAAACTTCTTTAGCGGCGTTGGGCACTTTTTGCTTGGGGAAAAAGCATTGAATTCGCGACCGTTACCACTCGAGATATAGTATGTATTATATATATATATATATATATGTATGTACGCAACGCGAATATACTACATAGCACTTCTTATTGGGAGAGGAAAAAGCATCAAACTCGCGACCGTCACCGCTCGAGATATAGTATGTATGTATATATATATATGATATTTGTGTTATATGTATATTAAATACCAAAGTCAGCAAAGTCATTAATGTTTTAAATTATTACCTTTCTTTGAATATATAATAACGGATATAAATAAACAATTTGAACAAATAGGCCTACAGTTTTATAATCCTTATAATTGTACACATTTACCGAGTTAAAAATCCCCGTAGTCATAGAAGTTATCACTTCCAACGTGTGGTCTTAAGCACACCCAGTTAATTTTTTTTTAAAAGAACATTAAAGTATGTAGATTAACATAAAAAAAAGTTTACCAGTTTATCGATTTCCCAAAGTCGAAAAAAAAATCGATTATCATTTTTTCCGATTATCCTTAATATTTCGAGCTGAGATGAAGATAGAGGAAAATAAAAAATATCACCGTGTAGGGGAAGTATTTTTCAACAAAAAAGGTCGTATGGATTTATTTCGTCCGAGCAATGGTTTGTCTGGAAAAAATTCAATAATGCAGGTATGTATTTTGCAGCAGGGGAAATCACTAAAAGGGGACATCTTAATCATATATGAAGCGTTGGCTAATTCTAAATTAGCCAAATTTTAATATATCGAATTGAAACTTGACTTAGGAGTTAAAATATATATATTTTAAACATTTATGCTGAGTCAGCTTGTTATCTTGAAAATTACCCGATCTAGGAGTCGATTTCGATTATAGGAGTACCGGACCCACGAACTAATTTCAATCTACTCAAGTTTCGTCAATTTTTGGAATATAAAAATCAAATTTGTTTTACAAGTTGAGTACACCAGTATAAATATTCTTAGTAAGTATGAACGATTTTTTTCATGTTATTTTTAAAAACGAGGCGCTTGAAAATAGTATTCTGTTTTACCTATCTCGTTTTAACTATAACACCTTTGGATTCAACGACTCCATTTTCGACATTTTTGAACATATCGATTTAAAAATTGGTACAGAAGTTAAAAACACAATGGTTTTTTGCTATACTTATTTTTAAAACTATATTTAAAAAATTGACTAATCTGCAGCCGATTTACTCAAGCGTTTTGATGAAAAATCTAAAAAGGTCTAGAATTATACTTTTTTAAGTTACTTGTGCTTTAAAAAGTAAATAATAAAAAAGGTTTATACTCCTTGATCTTGTTTGAATCTATATATTTAACTTGTAAAAAACTTTCAGGTTGATATTTTTTAAATTTTCTAAACTGGAGCTGTTTAAAATGAATTGGTGGGTCCGGTACTCCTAAAATCGAGAAACCCATTGATAAGTCAAGTGTCTCTAGATCGGGTAATTTTCAAGATAACAAACTGAGACTCAGCATAAATGTTTAAAATATATATTTTAACTCCTATGTCAAGTTTCAATTCGATATAGTATTAAAATTTGGCCAATTTAGAATGAGCCAACGCTTCATATATGAATAAGATGTCCCCTTTTAGTGATTTCCCCTGCTGCAAAATACATACTTGCATTGTCGATTTTTTCCTGACAAACCATTGCTCCGACGAAATAAATGAATATGACATTTTTTGTTGAAAAATTCCTCCCCTACACGGTGGTATTTTTTATTTTTCTCTATCTTCACCCCAGCTCGAAATATTAAGGATAATCGAAAAAAAATGATAATCGATTTTTTTTTCGACTTTGGGAAATTGATAGACTGGTAAACTTTTTTTTATGTTAATCTATATACTTAAAGGTACTTATAAAAAAAAATCAGCCGTATTGCAAATTACTGGTAGTTTTAACCTATACCGACTGGGCTATATTGGCAATGCAAGAAAGCAATCCATAATTGTATGTAAACGACAATAATAATGTCACTGAATTATTGACTGAATTTAATACTTTGAGCCTTATTATGATTTGAAAAAGTCATAATAAATATAAAATTAAACACTCTCAATAAATATAGTTCCAAATTAAACAATAACTTCCACTAAATTTTTGGATTGAAAACCTGGCATGCGGCCATTTTGGTCTCCCATGCATGACAACCCTATTTGTGACTGAAGGACTGTTGAAGGGGAAGGGAGGGAATACCTGCCTGCCTACCTTTTCAATGATATGGGAATGAGCGCCGAGCTCCCCTTCTATTCGTCCTTATCTCATCACTTCATTTTCAAAGACGTAGGTCCTTGACCGAGCTCTCACACATTTTATTTACATTGGTAAAAGATCTATGTAGGTTTTTCTAGATTTGTGATTTTTGATTCCACAGTCCAGAGGGAAGGGAGGCTGCAGTTTTCTTTTTTAATCACATTCAACTAACAAAAGACACATTTGAAGAATTTCACATGTGCTTTAGTCAACAGCCAATTAGTGAAAAATGCAGTTTTTCCATTTTTGGGATTTTTAAGCATTGTGAGGAAACTGTTAAAACTACAGACGACGTTTTGTGCTGAATCTGACGATTTTGAATCACCCACGAAGCGGTAAAATGAACTATTCCAACCCAACAATATCTTTCGTAAATATGCATGCATAGATATATAAAATAAACTTTTGAATTAATTACATTGTAAATACATTATAATATATATTTCTTGCTGATGTACATGGTTTTTCTTTCAAAATGCATCGTGAGAACTCAACAGAGCCAATTAGCGAAAAATGCAGTTTTCCCATTTTTTTTTATTTTTAAGCATTGTGAAAGGAAACTGTTAGACATACAGACGTCGTTTTGTCCTTAAATTAAAGCTAATAACATTCGTTACAATATCTTCCCCTATGATTTACCCCTTAAAATGAGTATTTTCCCCGATTTTGTGGTCAAAAATTGACCAAATTTTAAAATTGCACTTTTTTGCAAAAATATTGCCAATTTTGCAGGGCTGTATTAGTTCTGATCTTTGCGCTACAGAGCTGGTTGGTTGTTATAACATAACAACTAAGTGTAGAAGTTATGTTATATTAAGCTTTATATGTAGGCAATCAGTGTAGTATTTAAACATTTTATTATGGACAAATGACTTATTTGTTATTACAAAATCATAAACAATTAATGATCAGTATTATATAAACTTACCGGTAACCTTAAAAATTTACTAAAGTCTGACTTACCTTCACATGATAATAATAACTTGGGTGATTCATCTTCTTCTTTGTGTTTTTCTTTATTTTTATTTAACACCGACTGTAACATTCTACTTCCACGACTATTGGCATTCATTTGTTAGAGGAATTAACCTAAATTAGTTACCAGAGAACAATAACAACAAACATTAATGCAGCTGACTGTTATTAGAGAAAGCAGTCAGCTTTATTCCCTAGAGTAGTGGATGAAGGAAGTATGTGACCAAAATTGCATACTCTCAAATGGATGAAGGAGGTATGTGTATTTAATAGCCGGTTTCACGCCAAATCCTTAACTTATCGTTAAACACTAATATTACGTTTCATCAACACGAAAATCCGTTGACGAACGTTAAATTTGAAGAGAGGTTTTCCGATCTTCAAATACATTGACGATCCGTTAAAACTTCGAAAGTGGAAAATTTGGTTATGTTAGTTAAGAGTAGGACATTGTTTCAAAGCATCGTAAATTTAAATAGTCGGAAAAAACTATTTACAAAACAAAATATTGATTAAGAAACTGGTGTTTTTTATGTGTATTCAAGGAAGATTTTGTTATATTCATTAGACATTTATCCATATAGCAAATCTCGAAAGCCTAAATTGTAATAATAGTTAACAATGTGTGAACATTTTGATGCTGAGGTTATGTTTGTAGAATATTTAGAAAATGTAGGTCCTGAACGGTCATTGCAAGAAAGAAATGACCACTTTTTTTCAATGGACGACGAACAATTCCGATCACGATATAGATTTTCCAAACATATTGTTTTGAAAGTGCTGGAAGAAATTGAATCAAAATTAGAATATCGAACTGATCGCAATAGGCCTCTAACTCCGATCCAACAATTACTTTTAGCGCTAAGGTTTTATGCAACAGGCCTCTAACTCCGATCCAACAATTACTTTTAGCACTAAGGTTTTATGCAAGAGGATCTTCCCAAATTGTAATTAGAGATACAAATAGTGTTTCAAAAAGCAGTGTATGTAGGTATGTAAAAACAATTTCCAAAGCAATCGCTTCATTACAACATTACATAAAATTTCCAAAAGAAGGAGAAGCGTTGACAATTATCCAAGAATTTTATAATATAAGTCATTTTCCTGGTGCAATCGACTGTACTCATATACCAATTTTATCTCCTGGTGGGCAAAATGCTGAAGTTTTCCGGAATAGAAAATCGTATTTTTCATTAAATGTGCAAACTGTTTCGTATGCAAACTTGTTGATAAGAAATATTGTAGCCAGGTGGCCTGGGTCAGTTCACGATAGTTTCATTTTTGACAACAGTGACCTACGAATGTGGTTTGAAACTAGGCAAGTTCACGAAGGTCATTTATTAGATGACAATGGTTACAGATTGACAAACTATTTGTTAACACCATTTCTGAACCCTGCAAACAATGAGCAGCATAATTACAATAAATCCCACATAAAAACAAGAAACACTGTCGAGAGGCAATACGGAGTGTGGAAAAGAAGATTTCCAGCCCTTTCATTAGGTTTAAGAACTCAAATTAGCACATCATTAATAATAATTGTAGCAACGGCAATATTACATAATATTGCTATTCAAACAAAAGATGGAGACCCCCTGAAGACATTTCTTTAAACCAATATTTGGACGAGAAGCGAAAGAAAATCACCAGTTACCTTACCTTTGAAGAGGTACAAGTTTATAACAATGGAACTCCTGCAGCTGCTCGTCAAAAAATTGTAGATTTATAACCACTTTAGGCCTATATAAAATTTTAATGTTAAAACAAAACAGTATTGTTAATTAGCAAATATTTGATTACAACACACAAAAAATAACTACTGGTATTTCTACATTTATTTGTTTTTTTATTCGTTTTAATTTTAACAGTTCCTCCTTCATAAGATCCGATCTTTTTTAAATATTTTTATGAGTTCCATCTCGGCTTCGTGCTTTTCTTTTAGTAACCTCTTCTCCAGTTCGCAGACTTCTTTCCGTGCTTCAGAAAGTTCACAAATGTTTTTCCGTGCTTTGACAGCTTCGGAAGTTCTCTGTTTCTTTTTAACCTCGGGCCTATTTCTAGAGAACCATGGAGGGGTGAAGGATGTGGAAGGTTTGTCTTGAGTGGTGAAGGATGTGGAAGGTTTGTCTGATCTAGTTGTAAGGGGTTCATCAGTTACTTAAAACGTTTATATTGAATTACTTTCACATTAGTGTACATTTTATTTTTGCAACTTTTATTGTTTAGCCTATATACAAATTTAATAATATAACAATATTTGGTGATACTACAGTGCAGTAGAAATTGTGTTAAGGATTGTAGGATCTACTAAAACTAAGTAGATGCAAGTAGGCCTACTTAAAAACTACGTTTTACCAAAAATTTGTAAGATGATATCTAATACACTGTATTTATTTCTTAGATAACAGTTCGGAATAAATGCCCTGATTCAGTTTAAACTTACTGAAACGGATTCTCTATCTTCTACGGCTGAAATTTCCATATATATTATATTCTAATAAATTAATAATAAAATATTACCTTTTATGTCCGTCAAGTGATCCACTTATGTGAAAAAACACACTACCGCGGTTTCAGATGATATCACTCATCCATCATCAGGTGAAATTATCACTCCTAAGAGGTCGTCATTAACATTAAAAAAGGTGGATCATTAACATTTTTTCACATAAGTGGATCACTTGACGGACATAAAAGGTAATATTTTATTATTAATTTATTATATATCAGTGATTCGGGACCTTTCCACAATGATATTATATTCAGTTACTGGATAGTTGACATCAAATATCTGTTGCTCTCTTTCTTGATCATCTCCTTTTGACATGGACACTTCTGTAACAAAATGTTAAATTTAATCGATTATCATTGATGTCTGTACCTTGAAATACTTTAATAGCAGAATTAAGAAGATAACTATTGTTATAATATAGTGTTTGGTTAGGCCTAAATTGACCAACGTGATTTTAGTAGAAGGGACTAATATTCACCAATCAAACCAAACTATTTAAAAGAATAACAATATAGGCGTATACTGTAATAGCAAGAATTAAGAAGATAACTATTGTTATAATATAATGTTTGGTTAGGCCTAAATTGATCAACGTGATTTTAAGTAGAAGGGACTAATATTCACCAATCAAACCAAACTATTTAAAAGAATAACAATATAGGCGTATTACTGTAATAGCAAGAATTAAGAAGATAACTATTGTTATAATATAGTGTTTGGTTAGGCC
>JAGFPH010001362.1:37105-52299 GCA_018207615.1 Philaenus spumarius
ATAAAATTGATTTAATAAATAGTTTGTTATAGTTATTTTATTTACATGAGATAAATGATTAGTTATTTTAATATTTTAAATTTAGAGTTATGAGGTAAATTTGAGATAATAGTAGTTAAAATATTGTAAGCTTCCGTGTTCTTTGGATACTGTTCTGTGGTTAATAGTATTTATTTTACATTATATTTCACGCAAGAATTCAAAGAAACCCTATATATTTTATTTTATTTCCAACGACTATACTTATCCAATTTACAAGGCATAAACAAATGGCTGATATACCTAGGTACAATATTTGCTGTATGAGATAATGATTCAACCAAACCTAAGTTGATATAAGTGGAACCAATAACAGATGACTAAGTTTAACAACAAAATAATCAACAAGCAATATTTAAGCAATATAACAATAATTAATGAAAACAGAATTAAACTATGTAAATACTTACAGTAATAATGAATCGAACGTCTAACGAACATTACAATATGCCACTGTTACACAGATTATAACAATTAAAATTTATTTTGTAATTATCATTGAACTTAATTATTGAACGTTTCTCATTTAAAAGATTAAGTAATTGGAAAAATTTGACACATATACTTCAAAAATGTTTTTGAACTTTAGTTACATTAGTACTAACTTTAGTTAACCTTTAGTACATTAGTTTTAAAAGACGTTTTCATCATCCTGCACTCCCCCCTTTACAGGATGATTCTCGGAAATAAGGAAATGTGTAATTAATTTTCATTCTTTAATAATAGTGTATTATTTTATTATATATGGTTGTTCGAGATATGAATCAAGGAACGTGATGGTTTGCTTATAGAAATTTTGTAATCATTACTCTTTTGAAGATATAAGGTTCACAAAGTCAGGAGTCTACTAAACAAATAAGATAGTAAGGCACGTACAGTCTCGAACGGAAAATACCAGAGTCCCTAGCAGTGTTCGAGACTTGCAGATCTCCAGTGCTATATGGCAACGCCGCGCGCCCATCCCATTGGCCGCCACACAATTGTAATATTTCGTGGTCTTTAATATAGTATACATGTTTACTAAGGTACATTGTACAAATACTACAGTTAAATTAGGGTCAGGTATTTTTGCCACAAATGGAAAATGAGTATTCCTTGATGGACCAGGTTTTGCGAGTTCATTGTCTTCAGTACCGAGTGAAACGTCACAGATAGAAATTTCACGTCATTCGCAATGGCATTACAGGGGATAAAAAATCCCATATAATTTCTGGTTTTTCCAGTAAATTTTACAGTAGGTCTATAAACATTAAAGCAGCTATTAACTGCGTTTCTTGCCTTTTCTTCGTAACTTAACAAGATCCCAATGCTGCTACAAACAAAGTGGGCTTCGTTCACTGAAACCGCCTCCTCATCATAGACGACACAATTTTCTTTGTTCGGATGCACGTGTAGGGTTTAACGTGTATTTCCGGGGCGGCATAAAGCATTTGAAGACAAGAATTGTAAAATAAGAATCATTTGCGGTGTTTTACCCCATCTTTAAAATACTACAAGGAAATATATTTTTGTTTCTCCTGGCCGCAATACAAAATTCACACAGTTTTGTTGTAATCCTCTTGTTCCTCGATTTCGTCATACATTTACTCGGGGAACAGTCTCAGTTTCTTCATCTTCATCGCTATATTGTAGTGGAACTTGCGAATTGTCACAGTTACTATTGCAGTTCATTCATATAAAGGAGAACTTTAATACAGCCTATCTGCATCAACAGGCTCCCAAACACCTATTTTTGCATTTGCAAGAAATAAGCTTTAACAAGGTTCCCGGAGCTGTGGCTCGAGAAATTTCTATCTGTAAAGTTTCGCTTCGTACTGAAGATGATGAACTCGCAAAACCTGGTCAATCAAGGATAGCGAAACAAAGGAGAATAGGCTAAATTTTGTAATAGCGCATTACATGTGAATTAGGCCTACTGGGGATACCACAAAAAAACGTGCACTTAGTTTACCTCTATGGTGTTGTGGAAATTAGTTTTTTTTGCCAAAACGCGTGTTGGAGTAGACTTTGCAGCGCTTGTACACTAAAACTATTCATTTTATAAAAAAACATGTTACTAGATAAATTATAGGAAATTGTCTCTAGTTTAATTTATCACTAAACTATTTTCATCATAAATCACCAATTTTCAAAACTCTCGCAAAACTTTCCAGGTTAAACTACCAAATTGCTGAACTATCGGTGATTTTTTTGTTGTAGAATTTGTTCTTTCTTAAGAATCTCTTTAATATTTTACACCAACAAAAAATGAATGATTTTTGCAAAAAAACAAATAGTAATGTGCATTAAAGTACAATACTGTAATATGTAACCTTAAATTGAACACCTAAAAACATCTGTAAGAAAGTGGTTTTTTTTTGCTTCTCCGTAATATTTACTTTGAATTTTAATTCTGTATCTGAGTTTGTCATTGGTATTTACTCATTTCAGCACTTTTGTAATTTTAAATATTGTTTCTGATTTCGGTTTGGATTATCCGGATTTTCGGACTGGCGAGGTTCAGACGAACAAGGTTCCACTGTATGTAAAATATTTGGTAACAGAATTAATGAAACCAAATGTAAAAGTATATATATTTTTTTATCTGCAAAAAATTAAACTGATAAATTAGACAAGAATGATTATCTGGTTATCAATGATTGGTGGCTCCAATGATGTGACAGCAAGCGAGTAATATATGAGGGCTACCAAGAAAGCTATAGAACATGTATTGCCTTTCTAAAAAAAAAAAAACTAATGTGATTTTACATTTCCTTCCAATTAGCTAACATACATTGAATTTTAATGATAAAGTTCATTTTTTTTTTAAGGCGAAAAACCTGGGTGGTTATCATCGCCTGGATAACGAAGAACATTCGCATAATGCTCATACGATCACACAGGTATAAAATTAAACTTTTAATTTACACACACTACAGACACTACACGATAAAATAACAACAATAATTACACAATAACAACTTGTCACAGGGCTGTAAGGGCCTGTATAGATAGATAGTATAGTATAGATATACTCTGGCAATGTCGGTGTGCCAAAGGTTAGAATCAAAGAAGCAGTGGCTTTTTTCTCTCCATTTTCATTGTGCATTATGCAAGTGAATTCAAGAACTGACCGGCTAGCTAATTCGCTCTTTATTTCCTCCAAACTAATGGGGATCAAGTCTCTACAGGTAATGACACCTTTTGAATAATTCAAGGATCTGTGAGGTTCTACAGATACCTTGAATTTGTCAATGAAAGAAGTCATCTTCAACATCGAACAACTTTGTTTCCCGCTGTTAGTTTCCACTAAAATTGTGCCATTCTGTAATTTCCTAATGGAAAGTACTGGGCCCGCTGTTCCAGTAATTGCCTTGTTGATTACAAAGGGTGATACCTTTGATGAATCTAAATTTTTTCCACGTTTGAAAAAACTAAAAATTTGGGAGCTGGCAACTCAGATGGTTGTTGAGCAGCCCCCTCCTATGTCTTTTTAAACAATTCTTTGTTAACAGACTCATCAGACGAATCTGAATGATGTCTCTTTGTTCCTAAATCTGTTTTGAAGGTGTGTTTTACCATGGGTTTGTTTGTCCAGCGCATCGTGTTAGGCGGAATCGGGCAAACTCGGTAAAGGCGCGCCCATCAGATCACATTGCGATCACTTCTGAACCCCAGGTCCATGAGGATCCCGAGCACTCTTTTGCCAGTCTGGATGGACATCAGTCTGGAATCCGAAACTACTGTGAGGAAGAATCCGACTTTCTTCAACACCGCGAAAACTTCCTGACCAAGAACCGAAGTGGCTGGCCCCTGAACAGAAACCACGCAAATGTCTCGACAGAGCAAGCCCACATCAGCCTTACCAAACCAGACGTTGTCAAAACTCTGGCAGGTTCAGCACTCCCAACGCGCATTGGCTCTGCACAGTCAAAATTCCTAAAAGAAGGTGGGAATAGGAATGTTATGTTGTTTAATGTATGTGTGTATGTAATTGGATGGATGTTTTGTAAGTGTTGATTGTGTTGGGCGTTGTTAGACTCGGGTACCGCGGAGGACACCAAACCCCTCTTAGTAGGTGCAGCTAGACTGCACCCCCCATGTGGGTATGACAAAGTTAATTGTGCTAATCTGCTAGCTCTTGAAAGAGTGAAAGAATTTCTAAATACAAATTTAAAGAATATAAAAGTAAATTTTTAAATTGAAAATCTGTGACATTCACATTTCACCTCCTAAGGTCTGTATTTACATGTTAGTAACAAAACCTCTTCTTAAAAATAAAACTGTTCTTTAGAAAATAAAATTGTAAAGTGAATTTAGGAAGCAAAATATTTTTATTAGAAATACCCTGCTTGCACTAGATTGTTGAAAGGTAGCCAAATCACAAAATTGACACTGATTTTTAATAAATGTGTCCCTCTTGTCAAAAAGAAGACTCTTATGGTAGAGTGATAGTTGCAGAGAAACCCCAAAAATGGTTCATCCCTAAGAAAGTAGTAGATTGCAGAAAGAGCTCAAATACAATCCGTAGTAGTAAAGATAGTTCTGCAGATTTATGAACTAAAGCTCTTTAACCCTCCAAGTGGCATGGTTAAAGCTAAAATTGAAAAGCCTGTTTTAGCGTTTTGCAAGCATATTTTTAAAAATTCGCCAAAAATAGTAAATGAACCCCAATCCAAAAGTGTTCCATAGCTTTTTTGTAGAAGAAACTTCAAAGAATTCAAATATGCCACTAAAAATTAGTTTCTTTTGAAATTGTAAAAGTTATTAGCTTAGAAAGCAAAAAATGTTTAGTAACGGAAGGAAAAAAAACAACTTTATGCCTACATAAAAAATAGTAAAACATTTTTGTAACTTTTTTCAAAATACACCAAAGTTTTATAATTTAGTTCTAAATAGAAATATGTAAAAATATATTTCAATTTCACAATTGTTTAGTTCAAAATAACACTTTGAATGTTTTTACTACATAACCTGCAAATCAGACTAAGTTCAAAGTGACTAGGCCTAAAACTTTTTTACTTCAAACAATGTTTTTTTTATACCAAAAATTCAAAAATGAAATGTAGAATCGAATAGCATTTTACCCAGTTTCAAATAACTTTACATTTTGTAGTGAAAATCAAAATATCAAAGCGGCAATTTGACCTAAAACCTTATTTCTAGGCTATGTTATTTCTTAACTTACCGTTTTATTAGAACACTGTTATAAGCCTAATTTCACTCAAACACAATCTACACTTATTTATTTATAACTAAAACACAATACGAATAAACCTTACAGTGAACGCTTTGAGATCAGAGTGTAAAATGCTTATTAGGTTTTAGACTGCTTCATTTACATTATGTCTGTGCCAACTAAATTTCACCTAAATTATTTGAACTGAACATAGAATAAACGTTGGAATTTTCTCTTTAAAACAGTATATTAAACATCTTATGAATAAATCGATTTCTGATAGTAAAAATCGATTTACAAAATGCTTCCTTATTGGCCCAATCTTAGATCAATAACAAGCCTTTATTCTAAATTCTAGATCTCATAACCATAATCTAGTCACAGATGATTTAAAAATACCACTTGAAAGATATAAGTCTAATGAATCCAATGCTGTGATGATCTTTGTGACAATTGACAACTGTGAGGAGTTTCAGACCGTTGAAAATGATGAAGTTTTGCATTCTTAACATCGCGACGTCGCACGGAAAACAGCTGTTTGACATTCTACAATTTTGAAACGATGATTACGTATGTAAATATACGTTTTACAAAAAAGTTTTAAATACAAAAATTAAAGTTGAATTCATTTTTTTTTCCAACGGTGCCGGTTTTATTACAATTGGATAATTCTAAGTGAACTAATTAATTGAAAATGCAAATTCTCGGTAATTGTCGAAATAGATGCATCTTGCGCCTGAGAGAACGTCACTTTGGGCAGTCTGCCACTGGGAGGGTTAATAAAGCTCTTCTATCTTAACATCAAAGGTTTAAAGGTTAAAATTAAATATTATTGCAGTAAAATACACCTATGATATTATGTGTATTAGTGAACATTGGTTTGTGCAGCACAAAGTGGAGTTTTTTATCGTGAATGGATATAAGGTTGCAAATGCTTACTGTAGAATCATGTCGCGGTGGAGTATTGGTAAAGAGGATCTACACCCCGACCATAACAGATCTGGATAGCTTTGAGTGGACCTTCAATTTAAAGTGACCACAGTGGTTATTGAGGAATTTAATTAATTGTGACATGTGTCTACCGATCATCCTATGCAATGTTTTTCTAGATAAACTGGAATTGTTATTAACTAGCTTGGATAAATGGAAACTCTGATTTTTGATGTGACAACAAATAAAAATACTGCTAAAAGAATTCTTAACCTACTTCGGCAATTTAATTGTCACTGTAACTTGATTTGAGGCTGTACCAGATAACATTTCACAGTCTTAAATCGCAAAAAGTTTTCGGTCAATATTGTTAACAATTCTGGACTTGAATTTTTAGTTAACAAAAGAGAAATTTAAAAAGAAGTCAATAACTCTGGTTTGGGTAGAAAAGAGATTTTTGATTAATATCAGAATTGCAGCTGTTTGACACTTATTGTCCTGTCAAATTAGTAAAAAGTCAAATAAAGGATTTAATTGATGTAGTTAAACACTAGATAAAATAAAGTCAGGTTATGGCAAATCTCCCTATTTATGAAACTATTGCCAACGAGGTGGGAGGACGTTCTTCAAAAATTTGTAACTTAACGTAAATTAAAACTGTCTCGAATAAATTTTGACTACTCAGTCTCAGCTACAAGATGCATCATGTAAATGTTTAAGGTTTGGGATATTAGTATATTTCCATAGGAAAGATGAGCTATTGCTATGTCCTTTATAGTGAGACGTAAGGTCGGAAGTAGTAATTGAGTATGGTCCCCAGAACACGTTTTGGGGTGTCATTAAAAATGTTTATACATTGAAACTCCGTTATAGTGCCAACAAAGGGGCCAAATGAATGTTGAAGCTACGTCCGAGTGACGTTATAAAAGATGTATCAACAGGAAATCATATTTTGTTAGCTTGACTGCTTGAGTGAAAGGACAAACAGCTATACAGTATTACCATTATTAACAACATTATCATGACGTTTATAAAAAATAAAAACTATACTTTTCTTTTAATGTACAGTAGGGTCCCGGTAATACGAATTTGGAGCTGAGGTCACCTCGAATTATAAACTAGGTAGCATTGGTTAATTTGTAAAGTTTAACGCATAAATAATTTGGTTAAACATTTTTACATTTAAATACATGCACTGTGTTTAACAAACTGTAGAATTACTGTAATTTAAAAAAAACACTAAAATTACAGTACGATTGAAACATTAACTTACTGTATAAAAAAACACGCAACAATATTAAAGTGTCAACATGACTGTGGGGGGGGGGGAGAATGTCTGATCACAACTTACAACTACATAAATATGTCGCCAGGGACTGAGTGATTTATCCTGCGCTTTTGTATTGCCCTAACATCTAGGAGTGATGATAGATTAGAGGCTGAACTTCTGTGCACAACTAAATCGAGTGATCGATAGAGGCAAGTGGACACTAATGGCGAGCAGGCGCATGGTGAGGCAGACATGGGGTTGAAGCCTACGTTAATCAGTTTCTGAATTCACAGGGCTTCTGTGGCATACCCATCACGGCAGCTAAGTAAGTGGTTGCCGACTGGGCAAGACTGGAACATGGGAGGAGATGGAGGAGCATGTCTGGATTGAGGATGAGCAAACACTAACTTCTGGGTCCATCAAGACAAATTGCATCCAATATTCTGTCATTGAGTAGGTGAAGGTAAAGGAGGTGGTTGCTCTAATCACAGGACATGGCCACCTTAGGAAACACATGAAGAACATGGGCATTTTTTCTGGAAATCCTAAATGCAGGAAATGTGGCCTGCAGGAGGAAACCGCAGAACACCTAATTTATGAGTGTGAGAGGCTAGAACAGATGACTTATGAAACCTTTGGTAAATTGAACAAAGGACAAACCATACCTTACGATAACCTTGTCAATAGGATTTTTTTAAGTTCAATGTTGTCTAAAGGATCAACACTCTTACATGGAAGTGCAACAAGCCCTAGAGGCTGACGTGCATAAGGTTCTGGACCGCCCACAGAAGAAGAAGAAGGTCTTGCTAACACTTTCCCAGCAAGATCATGGATTTAGTTACACACAGCTGTCAGTACATTTATTTGTTCCGTGGCATCACATTATAATAAGTGATGTTTACTGCAGTATGTTATATTTACAAAACATTACAATTTTTAAATGTTTAATGAATTAAATTAAAATATTTTGTAGATTATTGGCGTTACAACCGAATGGTTCAAATATTTATTAACGGTGAAACAGGGACTTATAATAACATAAAAGATAACGATTTGACCCACTAGCCGAGGCCGTTAAAACCAAGTTTGACTGTATAGGTGTGTTCGCACTATAACGGCCGCATTTTAAGACCGATTTGTATCAAATTTGGTACACACGTTAGTTGTCTTGGACAAGTTCGTAAGCCAAAAAATTGAACAACTGGAAGCACATTTTTGAACGAAAGTAATTATTTTTTAAGATTTTTCATACTAGAATGAACTTTTTTGGGGTTTTATTTACAAAAATGAATGTAGGATATTATTCGGCACATTTTGTTTTTTCATACTACTGTATAGCACATTTAGTTCTCCCGAAATGTAAAATACCATAAAAGTTCCCGGTTCAAATCCGGTGTTCTGGGGACCATGATCGGTGCTTATTTGCTACTCCCAACCTTGGGACTTACCATAAGGGCCACTGGAATAGCTCATTTTTCCTAAGGAAATTCGCTAATAATGTTTAACAACCATAAAGAGATATGATATATTATTAAATTTACAACGTAGTATTTGATATTAGCAGCCTACAAGTTATAAGATTTTACATTCAAACTAATGGAGAAATACACTTTGCAATATTTAAAGGTGAGCACACAAAGAAGGATATTATCTCCTTGCTCAAACTATTCCAAGTAAGTTTTGTAAAAATAGATTTTGATAAGCAAAACAAATAAAATTCTAATAATTTAAGGACAATGTAAACACTTTACTAAATAAAAGTAAAGCTAACTAATGAAACAAACTTACGTTTTCTGTAAGAGCTCCCTGATAGCCTTTTTGTTGCCACTGTTTCTTCTTCCTTTATCTTTCGAGTTTTATTTTTCTGTAACACAATAAACTTTTATACATATAAAAAACAACAACATTTAATTAAACCTTTCTAACAAATTCCAAGTCTCCTTTGCTTTTTGTATAACAATTTATTGATTGTTCTAATAAATACATAATGGTTGTATTCTGTGTTTCTGTAATATTAAGTTTCATTCATGCCTACATTAACATGCTGTGAAAGCAACATTGCTAATTATAGTTGGTCATCAATTATTTACTGTTTGCTGAAAAACTAAAACTTTTGTGAAGATTTTTCCAACAGAACTATCATAAAAGTAAATCTATTTGACATTTCTATTAAGAACTTTTTATAATATCTAATGAAATGTATGTACAAACATCAAAAAATATATTTTAAAATATTTTGAATTCTGGATTTTTAAGGTAGGCACATGCTGCTGTGCCTAGCATTTTCAGCAAAACATAAATTTGTACTATAATGTTGATTAAAAGAATTCTGATATTCTCCTTAATCCATTATCATGTATAAATTTTCGTGGCCACTTGAATTCAATAGAAATATACAAAGCAAGTTGAAAGCGCAATACTAGGCTTATGGTTCGTACCACATTTAATATATTAGATATATATATACATTTTATATATTATCCTTTACATATTCTATTCATATATGTAATGTATGTTTCAGAATGGGATGAAATAGACCAACTTAACAAAACAATTTTAGCTTAAAGCTGCGTATTATTTGTTTTTATTACATCTTAAAAAAACTAAGGTTATTATTAGCGAATTTTCGTACGAAAAATGAGCTATTGCATTGGCCCTTATGGTAAGACCCAAGGTCGGGAGTAGCATATGAGTACCGATCATGGTCCCCAGAACATGTTTGGGTGTCATTAAAAATCGTATATATATATAATCATGCGAGATCACTTTTAAAGGACATCCGTTAAACGAACAGTTTTAGAGTCCCACTAACGTGAATTCACATATCTGTATATGTAGTCTTGCCAACTCACTCGGGTACAAGGAGAATGGAAGGGAATTTTCCCTACCTACTTGGATGGTGCGCGCGCATTCAGTACCGTAACTTCACGGCTTGGCTGTGTTCCAACATAGTCTAAACACTGAGCACTGTTTACAAGATATATTATAAACAGACAGTCTGTTTATAAAAAAAGCCCTGACTGCCTAATTCATAATCAACGTACAACCCAAGCTATAATTGCAAGAGACTTAAAATTTTCAGTGAACCTTCATAACAACGTAGAGAAATATATTGATAAACATTGATATTTAGGGTTAAAACGACCCCTAAAACAATAAATATTATTTGCTACACTTTCCAATGGTAGAAAGCAGAAATTTTATAAATTTATTTCGTACAAGCTACTTAGAAAAACTAGATTTGCATTTTGTCGCATGCTGCTAAGACTAAAAATGATTTAACAATCCCTAAAACAATACATATTATTTGCTAAACTTTCCTTAATGGTATGGAGCATAAATTTTATACATTTATTTCATACAAGCTACTTAGAAAAAGTATACTAGATTTGCATTTTATCGCATGCTGCTAAAGCTAAAAATGATTTAACAATCTCTAAAACAATACATATTATCTTATATACTAAAAAACTTTTGCAAAACTAATGACAGCGAGCCTGACCGTTCTACTGGACCGATTTACATGGTCCTAACCGATTTAACAAAGGTTAGCGGTCCTATATGTGCAGGTTTTATTTGCATTTTGAAAATATTTATGTTGATTGGATCAAAAATGGGAAATAAACTTTTCTTATGGAGATTTAACATGGAGTAAAATTACAACTTTGTACTTCTTTGAAGAGTTCACTTGAGGTTTCCACTGAACCGTTTTACACGCGGTTTGTTTTAAATAAAAGATCGATCATTCTATATTTGCACAATTTACTTATATGTTTTAAATAATTTAATTTAGAATGTAATAAAAGAACTTTTTAAAACGTATTTTATCATCACTTTAAGTTTTCCTTTCCAGCTGATTATTAAAACACGCAATTGTGCATCTAAGACAATTGTACAATAGCTGATGAAATACCAATAAATAAGCAACATTATGAAAAACTAAAAAAACAACAATCGAAAGATGAAACTTAACTTGTATCATTCAAAGATGTGCACAAAAAACATAAAGCATGTGTGTATGTTGCCGTTAAGGCAGGTAAAATAATTTAAACATAATTTTAGGTTAGGCCTAGACTGAAAAAACAACTTCTTGAATGTATTTACATTCATTACCATAGCAACCAATTGATTAAAATAACAGCTAAAACAGTTGATTCGGATGTCCAGCTTTTAGTACAAAATAATATTTTAAGTTAGGCCTAGGCTCAACCAACACGTGTTTCAACACACACAAACCAATAAAAACTTGCTTTAAAGAATTTTAAAATAAGAAAAAACTATGTTACATCCTAATTAAAAATAAATAAGACATATTATAGTAGGCCTATTTATTGATAATATGTGGTAATTGATAGTAACTTTTTGGTAAGGGTTTTGATTAAGTGTAGTCCTACTTTACACCTGAGCCTTACTGGTTCTTTTAACTTTTATTACAACTGTTGTTGTTATAAAATATACGAAATAATTTGATTTGAACATTTAACATTGTTTATCATCTTAGTTTTGAGGGTATTAATAATCGTACACCTTTATTATATACTAGGGGAGACCCCTGCGTGCTCCGCACACCAACCCCCAATGGAACCTTCTAAAAACATATTTTATGTTTTATTTATAATAAAGGTGTAGTATTAATAATAACCTCAAAACTAAGATGGTAAATAATGTTAAATGTTCAAACCAAATTATTTCTTATATTTTATAACAGCAGTTAATAATGTTTAAAGGAACCAGCAAGGCTCAGGTCTACACGTTAAAACCCTAACCTAAAAGCTAGAAAAACAAAAGTAGTTGCTTCAAATTTTGAAATCAGCTGTTAATGGAAATATTATTTGAAGCAAACAGCTATATTATCTGTTATTTTACTCAATTGGTCGCAATGGTAATAAATGTAAATACATGTGTTGGTTTATTATTCTAGGCCTAACCTAAGATTTTTTACGACTAAATTTACAAATATTGAAATAGAAAGGGTTTTTATCGAAATGAATTACAGCCTATGTTACTCAGGGATAGTGTAGCTTTTAATTAGTAAAACATTTTTTCAATCGGTTCAGTAGTGCCAGAGATTACTCCCTACATACAAACAAACAAACTTTACCTCTTTATAATATTAGTACGCATAGATAAAACATAACATATCTTTTTAGAAGGTTCCATCGGGGATTGGCGTGCAGATCATGCAGGGGTCTCCCCTAGTCTATACTATTATACAAAAATCTAATAATGTCTGTCTGTGTGTTGAAACAACCCCTAAAACAATAAGTAATAATCACGTAAAAACTACTTAATGGATTTGAATGAAATTTTGCACACATATAGATAATGACCTGGAATGAAACATAGGCTAGAATTCATTTACATTTAAGGGTAGAAACAACCCCTAAAACAATAAATATTAATCACGTAAAAACTACTGGATGGATTCGAATGAAATTTGCACACACATAGATCGTGTCCTAGAATGAAACATAGGCTAGAATTAATTTTGATTTAAGGGTTGAAACAACCCTTAAAACAATAAATATTAATCACGTATAAACTACTGGATGGATTTGAATGAAATTTGGCACACATATAGATAATGACCTGGAATGATACATAGGCTAGAATTAATTTACATTTAAGGGTAGAAAAAACCCTAAAACAATAAATATTTATCCACTTCCATTAAGACTAGAGAGCTGGAAATTTGTACATTTATTTCTTAGAAGATATATATAAAAAGTAAATAATATTTGTATTTTATAGTGTACTGCTAAGGGGTGAAAATGTAACAACACCTAAAACAATAAATATTTATTATTATACTTATGCTGATAAGCATAAAAATGATATAACAACCCCCTAAAACAATAATATTATTTGCTATACTTTCCAAATAGCACAGAAGTGTACTCTCCAAATACTGGCAGAGCACAGAAATTGTATACATTTATTGCGTATAGGCTACTTAGAGAAAGTAAACTAGATATGCATCTTGTAGCATGGTGCTAAGGCTAGAAATGCCATAACAACCCCTAAAAGAGTAAATATTATTTCCCTTATAATAGTAGAGAGCAGAAATTGTATACATTTATTTCGTACAGGCTACTTAGAAAACGTAAAGTAGATTTGTTTTGTTAGTATGCTGCTATGGCTAGAAATGATATAACAACCCCTAAAACAATAAATATTATTTGCTATACTTTCCATAAAGCTAGAAAGTTGAAATTTTGTACATTTATTTCTTACGTGATACATATAAAAAGTTAACTAGTTTTACATTTTGTCAGGTGCTGCTAGGGGTACAAATGTTATAACAACCCCTGAAAACAATTAATATACATTTTTATACATTTGTTAAAGCTGGAGAGTTGATAAATTGTAATATATCTTACAAGATAGATAGAAAAAATAAAACAGTTTTACATTTTGTTACGTGCTGCTAAGGGGTGAAAATGTGATAACAACCCCTAAAAACAATAAATATTAATTGGTATTCCTTCCTTAAAGCTAGAGAGCTGAAATTTGGCACTTATTACTTTTAAGAAAATATTTAAAGACTTAACCTGATCAAAACTACCCGATAATATGCATATGCATTCGCATATTAAATACGTATATGGGCGATCTGCAACATCCAGCTAAGACTGTGATTTACTAGTCTAGATTTAGCGGTTGAAAAAGAAGATGCTTTTCACTCTAAATTCTTTATTTTTTAATTGATTTAATTTATTCAGCCCACATACCGTAAGGAAGACGATTGATGGGTAGCCAGTGAACAATAAATACCAAAATAATTGAAAAGACGTGTAATAATTCACTTTCTTGAAATAAAAGACGAATGAAAATGACAGAAACATATTACAATTTATTATGTAACATAGTGATACAAACATAATTTCCCGTAGCTAAATACGGGTATTCAGCTAGTTATGTATACATTTAAATAAATAAGAGAAATAAAATACAACAGTTCAAAATACAATTTAGTAACTAATCGTCACTCTATTTGTTTTGCTCAATTGAACAGTGACTATGAAACAAGCCGCCTGCAGCGGCCGCAGCCACTCGAAGGTCGAAGGACTTAAAGAGAGCTTACCTTTCAGCTTAAGAACCTGCACCCCTTTCACTAGCGAATAGACTAGCCCTTTACAATAGAGATTTGACCTCACGGAAAAGCACATCACAAGTTTTAAATTTATTTATGATATGGGTGATTTTCTGACCTGGAGAAGAGTTTCAATAACACAGAGGTGAAGAAATCATGTAAACAATTTCAAACAATTTTAAGCGGTGGGGATGAAGGAGACTGTGACATCAATGGTGATGACCTTTTCGACGCGCTTAAACTTTTTTGACTATGCTGCCTCCAAGAAGTCACCCTGCTGAAGCATTGTTCCTCATAACCAAGCGTGGTTACATAGACACTTTCCCCAACATTTGTGTTACACTGTGAATATTATTAACTCTCCCAGTCTCAATTGCCAGCGGGGAAGAAGGTTCTCTAAGTTAAAACTCATAAAAACATATTTACGTTCAACTTTGAGTCAGGAACACTTGAGTTGGCTGGCTACATTGGCAATTGATAATATATTGTTAAATGAAATGGACACTGACTTGCTACTTAAGGAGTTTTCAAAATTAAAAGCCAGTAAAATCCACTTTTAATTACAGTATATTTTTAGTTTGATACGATTTTTTAAATTTTATAGCAGTATGATAACCTGTAAATTGTAATGTAATTATAATTCTTGTTTGTAAGGTTTTGTGTGTTGTAGTAAGTTACTTTCTACCTTTCAAATTTGGTAAAAA
>JAGFPH010001362.1:58957-71841 GCA_018207615.1 Philaenus spumarius
ACCAGGGAACATGGTCAGCTTAAAGTATAATAAAGTGAGGTCATTATAATTGTCGCTTATGTTCAATAACATTGCTGATGTGAATAAGAAACTGTAATTGCTTTTAAATGTGTTTCTCACATGTTCTTATAATAAAATGTATTAAGGTTGATTTACACTATAGTTAGACTGTACTCTCACTGGGTTTACAATCACCAGGGAACATGGTCACCTTATAGTGTAATAAAGTGAGGTCACGATGATTGTCGCTTATGTTCAATATCATTGCTGATGTGAATGAGACACTGTAATTGCTTTGAAATGTGTTTCACATATATTCTTATAATGAACTGTATTAAGTTTGATTTACACTAGAGTTAGACTGTACTCACACTGGGATTACAATCACCAGGGAACATGGTCAGCTTATAGTGTAATAAAGTGAGGTCACAATGATTGTTGCTTATGTTCAATAACATTGCTGATGTGAATTAGACACTGTAATTGCTTTTAAATGTGTTTCACATATATTCTTATAATGAACTGTATTAAGGTTGATTTACACTAGAGTTAGACTGTACTCTCACTGGGCTTACAATCACCAGGGAACATGGTCAGCTTATAGTGTAATAAAGTGAGGTCACGATGATTGTCACTTATGTTCAATAACATTGCTGATGTGAATTAGACACTGTAATTGCTTTTAAATGTGTTTCACATATATTCTTATAATGAACTGTATTAAGGTATATTTACACTAGAGTTAGACTGTACTCTCAATGGGCTTACAATCACCAGGGAACATGGTCAGCTTAAAGTATAATAAAGTGAGGCCACGATGATTGTCGCTTATGTTTAATATCATTGCTGATGTGAATAAGACACAGTTTAGGAATATCAGTTCCCATTACAGTAATGTACGTTAATCGGACGATGAGATCCTACTTAGTTTTTGTTTTGTTCTTAGAAAAGTTACTAGTCTGTACAGTGGTATCAGGATTTTGTACTGTGCAATTATACAGGTTGATTTAAGAAGAAACGGAAAAACTTTCAGGACGTGTTCTACTAGTGACAATAAAGAAAAACGTTGCTATAAACATAGGTTCGGAAATGCTTCGTATTCCAGATAGGAAATCAAAAGGGCTACAAAAAAAGGTGTCTTGACATTTTTGTTACAGTGTACGGTTTTTGAATAATTTAGGTTTGAAATTTTCAAACAGCCGCCATTTTAAAATGCATGATTGGATATAATCGCTTATTTTTCTTGAGATAGGCCATTGTTAGGTTTAACTTCATGTCAAGTTTGAACTCAATCAGTCAAACATTTCTCTAGATATGAATTATTTTGTAAACAAAATCAAATTGCGGATGACTGGAAAGCATTTTTGGATCAATGTTTATTGCAGCTTTTCATCTTATTTTGATGTAGAGAATCGAACCCTGAATTCTTGGAACCCCTTTTCTGAACATACTATATGTTTATATATTTTATTTTAATTTCATCAACATTGGTTAATGTGTAAATCTATGCATTAAAACAAATTATATTCATCTATGTCATGCATTTCCTTCTTAAATTGCATCTGTTATTATTAATACAACGTATTAGATGATAAGAGACCAAATTGTTATAATGATTTCATGTTAAGTAATAAATTCTTTATTAATTCATAAGCACATTTTATTGCCTTTACAATCAACTTAAACATACACACTATGAGAAAAGTTACATGGTTAAATAGTCCTTGGCTATTGCTGATGTAATCTATATAAATGTAAATGTTCGTTTGTTTAAAATCTCAAATTTTGCGAAAGGTTTTCTCCGGTTGCTTTTAAATTTTGACAAATAATTATTAAAAATGTTTAGTGTTTGTACAGTAATAAGCTGTTTGCTCAAATATTTCCATTTACAGCTGATTTCAAACTTTGAAATAATTATTTGTATTTTTAACTTTTAGGTTAGGTTTTTATTAAAGTGTAGATCTGAGCCTTGCTGGTTCTTTTAACCTTTACTATAACTGCTGTTATAAAATATACGAAATAATTTGATTTGGATATTTAACATTATTTACCATCTTAGCTTAGAGGTTGTTATTAATCCTATACCTTTATTATAAAGAAAATGAAACATATGTATAGACGGTTTCATCGTGGTTGTCTTGCGGAGCACGCAGGGGTCTCCCCTAGTGAATAATACAATTGAAACAGTTTATTCTACAGGGGATATCTTTTAGTGACTTTAAGGGGAGTAACTAGCCTATCCCTTCCATGTTAATTTTGACAAATTTATGTACCTTTTAAAAAAAACATAAGGTACAGACTTGATTTTTGTTTTGTTTGAAAGTACATGTGGTTTTCTTCAATATGATTAAATTTTTAAAAATAAATTTGTTTAGTATTTTTTTTTAGTTTTTATGTTTTTTTTACCTAAAATGAAATATAGTAGAACCCCTCTTAACCGGTCTGGTTGGGACCGAGACTCTGGCTGGTTGATCCGAGGTTCCCGTAAAAAGTAGATTTTTGTTCAAAAATAACCTATATATTTCATAAATAAACAAGCAAATAAGATGTTATTGCATCCCATTTTACTGTATGTACCACATACATAAACAAACACCAACAAATTAAACTTCGGAAACTGAATTTATATATACCGTATCAAAAAATGAGTTATTTTTTCTGTTCTTTAAACATTCAAAGATTTTTAATGCCAAGTCTCTCCAATTTCGTACATTAATCACGTCTAATGCCATTAAATCGTTTTCTGCTCAACATATTATGCAATATGTTACAAATACAGTAAAACCTCTTATATCCGGATCAATGTGGCGCCAGCCGATCCGGATTTCAGAGAGGCTTTTTTAACATGAGTAAAGTGATGGAAATGGACAACAAATCGTACCGTATACCTTTTTATGGTTAACACGCTAAACCAGAGTACAAACAATTACTGTACTGAAGTAAAAAATCCACCAGACTTATCCTAATTTATGTGTATTGAAGTTCGGAAAAAGTACAACTTAGGCCTACTAGTATTCGTTTTAAAGTTAATACAATTACCGTAAAATTAAAAATGGAGAAAATAATAAAAAGTTTTGACTCAAATACAGTAAAAACTTACTTTGTACGGGTTTAATTTGCACTCACGTCATTTTTTTGTAAAAAACGATATAATTGTGGCTTGCTTGGCTCACTGAACCCGCTTCTTTGACAAAATATCTCTCCATCTGCGAAAAATTAAGAAATCGGCCGCTGTAGCTTCTTTTTGTTGTTCGACGTAGTCGATCAGCTGTTCAAACGCCTGGAATACTTCACAACGTGTCATGGTTTGTTTTGGCTCTTCATCATTCGCTACTATCTGGTCGAAAATATTAATTTTTGATAGATACTGTATATTTATTATTTTTTACTATACCGTATATGAGAGGTACGGATTAGAGAGGTTTTACTGTATTACATATTTTGCTCTTATAAATTCAAAAAGGTTCCGACAAGGCAACAGACGAAGAAAAAGAAACAAAGGATGCTGCTTTGTCAATTGATTCTAAGAAAAAATACAGTTGCCGGGGAAGCAAGAAAGGAACCAAACTCAAGCTCAACCTCTCCTGTTCTGTCTGCTACAACACTAACACACATTGCCCACCTAAAGTTGTGTCACCCAGCTTTATTTTCCAGAAATTGTTTATCAAACAATCAATGTTTGAGACTTCGGCCAATTACAGTAACATAATCTATTAAACAAATAAAAGAGCACTGTGGCGACAAAATCACACTGATTTGAATAAAAACCCGAACCACAAAACAAGAAACAATAACTAAATTGTAAGTTATGTTTAAAACCCTTATGTACTAGAGGGTTTTCCTCAGAGGGTTTTAACACTACTAAAGTATACAGACAATATTACAGAGCTACATATACCTGCCCTCCCTCCACTCCTCCCCATACAGTTCAATCCAAGACCGACCTGGTGGGGGAAAGGGAGGAGCCTTGTTAAATTTACTACAAGTATCTATTATTAACAATAAAAGCCTATTTAATAATGGGTGAATTGATTACATAGTAGACACTACGGTGTAGTGATAGCTTTAAGTCAAATTGATGTGATTAAACAAATGCTAACACTCCATAGTTATAACTACTACAAGTGGAGTGTTATCCGGGAAAACTGGAGATACAACTATGAAAGATACAACTCCAGTGTAGCAGTAACTACCTTCGATCTACCAATGCTAAATGAGTTGTCCTATAAAACAGATGAAATTATAGATTTGACAACTCCTGAATTGCAAAGACTTGTACTTGCAACAATTGAAGTACAAAAATAAATTATAAAAAGAGAGAAAATTTAATTACAAAAGTTAAATAAAAACTGGCCAGAATAAAAAAACGCAGACTAATTAACCTTTATTTGATTTTCAACTTAATGTAAACTTATAACTTATGAAATCCTGTACCCCTCTTCCTTTCCTTGTTAAGACATGAAAATAAATTGTGCACAATTTATTTCTTAAATTGTACTGGGAAATTGTTTCTGTAATACAACCCATACAGTATTTTATATTTTTACATACCATATTTGAATGTTGTTACGAATTGATGGGGTGTGTGATCAGAAATATATATTAGTTATATTAATTATTAGAGTTAGTATGTTTAGTGTAAAGATATTACTTTGCGTAAGACAGATAGAGGTAAACAAGGAAGCATAACAACTCGCGGAAGTGTTTTTGTGATGCACGGAAGAACAGTGTAGTTTGTCAACACGGAAGTTAGATGGGTTATATAAGCATAACCCTAAACTAGATTCGAGGCCAGTCTGTTAAGGTGTTGGGCCGGTAGCTAGGCCAGTCTGTTAAAGTGTGGAGCCGGAAAGCTAGGCCAATTAGCTAGGGACGTTTGGCCGGGACTTGGCCAAGTGTTGTGATTGAGAAACTGAGGGTTGGAAGCTGGACAACACGAGACAAATCATCACTACGAGAAGTCTACACGAGATAGAAGGACGAAACCGGTTCTGCAATAGAACGAGATTTGAGTGAGTCACAGAATACTTAGTCTATTAATATCACATTGAGTTTGGAGTCAAAAGATTAACGGGAAAGTTTAATTAAAGTAAATTCAGTAGCTTTGTTTACCTAGTTCTTGTTTCAGTCTGTCATACGAAAGTAGTATCTGGTAAAGGAAATGTATGTAGAGCATAAGTATAGGATAATGTATCAAACCATATTATGTTTATGTTATTGCATTGTACAAATAAATATAAAGGGATAAGTTTTGCCACTGAACCACTGGAATGCATTGTTATTGATCTGTCTCTTTGTTATTAACACAGTAAAGTAGAGTTTGAACCCGGGTAATAAGGTTCAACCCCTAACAATGTCCTCTGGTACTCCACTCTGGAACCCTGGGTCAGCAGTACAACGGAAACATATTTTCAATCATTGTTTGGTTATAGTGCTTTACCCCTAGTCTATTCACTAGGTTATAGAAATTCTGATGTTAAAACATTTACATTGACATCCTCAAATCGCATTAGTTCCTTGCTCAAAACTTTTCTTTCGCCATAGGCCCTTCCCTCTCTTATAGGGACCACAGACGATCAACTTGGTCGCCAACCTTGTTGTCAACCATATATGTTGTCAGTTGATGTTGACCAAGTTGCCAACATCATTAAATTGATGTTATATTTTGGTCCGCTCACCAAATATCAAATCTATTTGAACTTACCTCAACATTGTCGACAACATGGAATATCAGCTACCAACCTGACCACAGACGTTCAACATTGTCGTAAACATGGCATGTTGGCGACCAAGTTGATTGTCTGTGGGCCCTTTTACATGCATAAATATTGCCATCGTGAAGTGAATAACAACTGACACAAATGAAGTGTGCTCTTCCTAGCACTACAAAATGTTGGAGTTATAACTAAAGGTAACTAGACACACTTCTCTTTTTATCACATCAAAAGTGAAGTTATAACTACCCATCCGGAAAAACCGAGATACAACTAAGAGGGTAGTTGTATCTACCTTTTAATCACACTAAATGAAGTTATAACTCCGAAATACCAGAGTGGTAGCTTCAACTATGTTTTAATCACTTCACCCAATAAGTTATAAAACTATTAAATATACAAAAAATAACAAATTGGTCTACTAAAACTATAAACAGCAATAAAAATAAAATAAAAAACGAATAGGCCTAATAAAATAAATAAGAAACAAAAGATATTAAATACTTAATAAAATAACATAACCTTTAAAATCCAATATTAACAAATACAGATCAACAAAATATAAATAATATAGGCCTACGGTTTAAAAAATACAAATAAGTAAAAGTTAAAAAATAAATGTAAGTTGAAAAATATTACCAATAATAAATACTATCTATTGCTAAAGGTTCCTATTCAGTCCTAAGTAAAGAAAACAATGACGAGTTAGGAATATGCCCTTTATCTGCATACTAATATGCATGTTGGTGGGTTAAATGAATTGTGTCTTTCGTCATTTCTATGTCCTCTGGTTGTTTGATGAGAGTACACTCCCGGCTGTTTCCCAAGAGAAGTTCTTGGGAAATGAAACGAATAAGAGAAGCCTCATTCAAATGTTGAGAAAACATCTGGAAGAATCTTCCATTCGAGTATTGGAGGCAACAGAGGACGCTGATGTACTGATTGTGACAACAGCTTATTCTCAGTCAACCAGCTTCGACACTGTGCTTGTGGTCAGTGAGGATATTGACGCCCTAGTCATCCTGTGTGGGGCTCCCAGTAATGCCACCTACAACAACATCTACGTCCTTAAGCCAGGGAAGAATGGGCAAGCTGACTCGTACTACTCTACCTCATCATACCAGTTCGAGAAGAAACACCTCCTGCTCGTACATGCCTTCTCTGGGTGCGACACAACCTCCACGCCATTCGGGCATGGGAAAATCAAACTGTGTAAACTAATTGACAGTACTCCAGCAGACATCAGCAGAGCTGGGGAGAAGATCCTGATGGCAATGTATGACACCGGAAGAACTACCATCCGCAGCATCAATGAACTGAGGTATCATCTCTTTGTGAAGATGTCAACGAAGGCGAAGTTCATCTTACCCCGACTTCCTCCAACACTCTGCGCTGCAGACCTGCACAGCTACAGAACATTCCTCCAGGTTCAGTGGTGGATGAGAATCACGCTAGACCCTCTTGAATGGGGTTGGAGACGGGTCAGCCTCGGACTCACCCCCATTCTTATATTGAAAGAAGCTGCTCCCCAAGAGCTCCTGAAACTGGTGTTCTTTGGGTGCTAAAAGGGATGTACAAGTGCATGCACTTGCTGAAAGTCAGGCCTCAAGTGCACCACTGTGTGCAAGAACTGTGTGGGAAGTTTTTGCACAAACACTCCATACATCGAACTCGACATAGACTTGGATGACGACCTCGCTGAGGAGGAAGATGGGGATGAGCCTGATGAGGAACTTTGCAGCGAGGAAGTTGAGGAGGAAGAAACTGACGATGTCCTATCTGAGTCAGAAATAACGCCAACCAGCATGATGAAGAAGAACCTCAACCAGGACCATCAAAACGACAAAAAATTTAAATATTTGTTCATTATTTTTGTTTTTTTGGCAATAATCTACACAGGCCTAGCCTTAGAGGTACCTTTTGTTGTCTCCTTTTTTATTTGCGATTATGCGTGATGAAGCGTGTATGTATTTGTGTAGTTGGCTTTATGTTTTTGTATGCAAAGGTTAATGTTTTTTTAAAGTTATAAATTGTAATTTGTTTATGTATATAAATATAATATAAGTGTTTTTATGTGTTGTATTTTAGTTATAAGCAATTTTAACGTTGGAAATAAAAATAAACAAATAAGTAAGAATTTCTCTTGAAAAAAAATCTCTTGAATTTTTTTCTAAAAACTCTTCCTTTTCGAGATATTAGCAACTTTATGTCGATTTATTTCAACACGTTTAGGGTCGCCATTTTGTTTTTGGTGGTCTGATTTTTATTTTCTTTATGTCATTTTCCTAGTCTTAAATAGGCTATTAAAATGATGTATCACATGACCATACTTCCCATTTAAAAATTTTGAGTTGCCCCCAAAATCCCCCATTTTTAGGGGACACTCAAAATTTCCTATTGCTTCAAAAGATACTTTGGCCTAAGTTAGTATCGTTCCACAAGGGATATTTGTTTGTTTTAACAATCACAAAAGTTAAAGGGGGGGCATGGGACTTTTAAGACACCTGGTATATTTAGTGATCAAGAAACCAGCACTACAGGTAAAAGTCATGAATAATTATTTACATTTTAAAATTTTCACAAAATTCTTTAAAAATAATTTCCAGATGCATTCAGATGACATTCCTAAGCCTCAGAATTGATTTCCGGACTCATAGACATCGAAAAAGAGCGAAACCCCGATTGTGTGAATTTAAGGTTTTCCCCAATTTTGTTTTATGAGTTGACAAAATTTCAAAATCAGCTCAATTTAGAAAAATTGGTGTTTTTTCAATTTAGGGATTCATGCTCTACAACTTTTAGGGAGGGGTGTAGTGATAAAATTTGATGTTGGAAAGTTACAGCACATTGAAAATGGGTAAAACACAATTTTTGGCAAAGTTGGAAAATTTGCTGTTTTTGGATCCTCATAAAAATCGAACTACTTGACTAATTTTGAACTTTGTTTTTTTAATCAACGCGAAATTTTGTCCTCTTTAATTTACTACAGATCTATTTTTTACATAATATGGACCGTATTTTAGTTATAAGAGAAAAAGTCCGAAAATTTTGAGGTTTTTTGCCCCCCAAAAGTTGTTCCCCCCCTTTCGAGGTCGCAAAATTAGATTTGGCATTCCCACACCATACCAAACGATCCTAGAAAAAAATCTTTTACCGCAATTTATGTAAGCTGAACCCCTTTTTTTATCCTCTGTAGGCTATACTGGGCTATAAATAGCGCAGTCTTTTTTTCCATGACCACAGTAGGATAGGCACGGGTATTCAAGGAACACTTAAAAAGAATACAATTACGTGAAAAAGTTTGAAAATACCAACCACCACGGGCAACGCGGTACCCCCCTAAGTAACTTGCATCCCCTTTATCTTGGTTATTTGTTAAGATAGCTAAATTCGGTTTGCGGTAATATTATTTACAGTGAGGGGCTGCTAAAGAAACATAATATTGTTCAATTTTGGTCGAAAGGGGTTGATGGGGGAGGGGGTAATTCAAAATTTTCAAATGGGACCAATAATCATGTGATACATCACTGTAAAAGTCCTGTTGAAACAAGAATTTTGATGTAAACAAATTTTTTTAGGACAACCATAACCAAAATGGCGACCACAATAACAGCCATGCCACAAATAACAAATTCAAGTGTCCTAACTGCATTGATGAACTTCCTGACAATTCCTGTGATTTACCGGCTAATGCATCTGCAGACAATCTTTTAATTGACAACCGATCTTTCAAAACTGGCAGTTTAATAAATACAAGTGATGAAACCTGCACAATAACCCACATAGTATTGTCCTTATTTAACAAAATGTTCGACAAAGGCATTCATTCCATTGGAATTGTAAGAAAGATTAAATTGAAATCAAAACAGAAAATTTTTAAAAAGAATGAAAGTTGGATCAGATTGTGAGAAGCACCGCAATTTATTCATAGACCGGATTATTATTCCTAAAATCAAAAGAAGTTTACAGGAAATTTCAAAGGAAATTAGACATCCCGGAGGCGTGGCCAAGTTTAATAAATACAAGTGATGAAACTTGCACAATAACCCACATAGTATTGTCCTTACTTAACGAAACTTTCGACAAAGGCATTCATTCCATTGGAATTGTAAGAAAGATTAAATTCAAATCAAAACAGAAAATTTTTAAAAAGAATGAATGATGGATGAAAGTTGGAACAGATTGTAAGAAGCACCGCAATTTATTCGTAGACCGGATTATTATTCCTAAAACCAAAAGATGGTTACAGGAAATTTCAAAGGAAATTAGACAGCCAGGAGGCGTGGCCAAGAGTCCATTTTGGAGAAAAATTAAAAATTTAGAGCACTTGTAACAGATGACAGCATCAGACGATGTGGCGGGTAAGGAACATATTTATGTATATTTCAAATAATATGTTTTATAATTTATTTTTCATAATGGACTTATAAAATGTACCATCTTTTTTAAATAACAAAGGTTTAACAAATTACAGGGGTCTTAATAACACAGTCCTTTTTACTGTAAAGCATTGTAAAGGTACGTACACACTTACGCGCTGCGTGGCGCTCGTGCGCATTGAATTCGTCATATTTGTACAGGTCGCACGCGCGGGCGCAGCGATCCATCTCCTGTCGGTATTTTCGAAGAACACTTTGAATGTTCGCCGAACATATTTGGACGAGAGCGTGAAAGGTTTGTCGTTTTTAGGGCGCGTTTGATTATTGTTTTCCAATATACCGGTATTCATTGATTTAGTATGGATTGCTCAGAAGCAAATTAAATTAATAGAATCCTATAGAAACGAATCCATTCTTTCGGATCCTCTAAATAATTATCATTTTATCAAAAATATGAAATTAGATGCTTGGCGAAAATTATCAGCGGAGTTGGATATATATGCAAATTACTGTAAAAAATATATCTTTGCTGTTGTCTTACCGACGGGAGAAAAGCAAATTGAAGAGTAGCATATGGGAAGTTATGACTCAAATATATTAAAAATTGTTTCAAGATTGTTAACCTCAAAACTATGCTTTAGAAATTAGCAAGGCCTATACAGCAATTGAATATTTCACAATCAATTTCAGCCAACTTTTACTTTTTTCTGAGAAATTTAATGATGAAATACAAATTACTTTTCATAACATTTTGATAATAAAGACAATATTCCCTTTTATTTTGAATAAACATCACTAAAATTGGTCAGATAGATCTCCAGAAATAGGTATAAAATCAAAAGGGTTTTAAGGGTCTGCTCCAGTAAACGAGAAAGCAACCGGAAACGCAACCGCTTCTCACTGTATCCCTATCTAAACAGTGAAATTTCTTGCAGCTGAACGCTTTGACATTGCCTCATTTCATACCATTTTATAAGTCTATCTTTTGTAATTGAGGGTTGAAAAAAACTGAATATTCTTTATAAAATTTCGGATCCGGCTTGCAAATTATTTTTCATTATTAATTTTTTATTGAAAAAAAATCAAACTTTGTACTTACAAAATGTCAAATACATACCAAATCAAAAGCATTAAAAAAATATATAAATTGCAAGACGGATGCGTATTGTAACTGTGCTTAAAATGAGACCTTGCATACAATTGTATGATAAAAAGTATACGAAATAAATAGTTTGAAATTTAACATTGCTCTTATGGGATAAAAATCCAAGATAGCCGCCACTACAGTAGTAGACCCTTAACCTAAAACCACCAAAACTCAAAATGTGCCCTTATAAAAAATGCACTGATGAAATAAAAATGACATTTAATATTTTTTGTTTTAATATTTATGACAGCATTTTCTTTCATTTAAAACAACCACATTAAAATCGACCAGGTAGATCTCCAGAAATATATATCAATAGGGTTTTAACCTAAAAACAAAAATTTTTAAAACAGGCAGTTGTGGGTCTGCCGTCAGAAGTGAAAACATTTTAGGTTCACATAGTTAACTTTATTTTCGAGTTATTAGGAAGTATTTTTTTTTTTTATCAATGTATTAATGTTGTAATGAGATCTTAAATAATTGCGGAGAGGCGACAGAGCCTTAAATAAGCGCGGGGATGCAACTGTGTTTTCAATAATTGCGGAGATGCGACATACCCTTCAATATTTGCGGAGATGCGATGGAGCCTTAAATAATTGTTCATAAGCGACGGAGCCTTACATAATTGTGGAGATCTGATGAAGCCTTAAATAAATGCGGGAATGCAACTGTGTGTCTTAAATAATTGCGAAGATGCTACGTGGTAGTCTTTGTGGAGATGGGATGGAGCCTTAAATAATTGCTGAGATGCAACAGAGACTTAAATAATTTCGCGGATGCGACTGTGTCTTAAATAATTGCGGAGTAGCCTTAAACATTTGCGGGGATGCAACAGAACCTTAAATAATTGCGGAGATGTGGCGGAGCCTTAAAAAAATGTGTAAGTGCGATGACGGTGAAGCCAGTTTTAATCATTTTTCTCCATGCAAAAAGTGCCCAACCTCATGAAGTTTTCACTGGAAAAAACTAAAATCATATAAAAAAATAGGGTCTTAACCTAAAAACAAAAAACTAAAAAGTGCAAAATAATCGAAAAAATAACATTTAATAATGCGTTTAAAATAATGAGATTTTCTTTCATTTAAAACCAACGACACGCAGAACTCCAGAAATATTTGTCAATAAAAAACCTAAAATTAAAAAAATCTTAAATTGACCTTATAAATTACTGATGAAATAAAAATTACATTTTTCTTTATTTTATTATAATAATGACAATCATTTAAATCAAACCGCACCATCGACCAGGTTGATTTCCAGAAACCGATATCAACCTGAAAAGGTTTTAAACTAAATCCAAAAAAACTCGAAAAGTGCCCTTATAAATATACCGATGAAATAAAATTGATATTCAATAATTTTTTAATAATAATGACAATATTTTCTGTCTTTAAAAGAAATTCGACCCGTTATATCTTCAGAAATAGCTATCTATAAGGTTTTAAGCTAAAACAAAAAAACTCAAAAGTGCGCTTATAAATATGCCCATGAAATAAAATGATATTTCATAATTTTTTGATAATAATGACAACATTTTCTGTCATTTAAAACAAACAGCACTAAAATCGGCCCAGTACATCTTCAGAAATAGCTATCTATAGGATTTTAACATAAAAGTCAAAAAACTAAAAAAGTGCCCTTTTA
>JAGFPH010001362.1:95479-171245 GCA_018207615.1 Philaenus spumarius
AACTTTTTGTGAATTTGTTATATCCCAACTGGATCAAAATGTTATAATATCTCTTTATAAAATTTTCAGGATTAATAGAAAACGTATAAAAATTATAAAAATCAAGTTTCCTACTGTGGTAATAGCATTCAAAGACTGGGTTAACTTCAAATTTTATGATATTTTAGTTAGACAATATATTGAACAAGAATTAACTAAAAAACTAAAAAACAAAAAATTAAATGTCATAAATCACGAATAATGGAAAAAAATTACATTAAAAGTTGTCTGGATAAACTTTCTATATCAGAGTAGGCCTACCTACTGTGTAGCTGAAGTATCCAATTCGTTGGGTTTTTTACCGTCATAAACCTTAAAGATATCATAAAAAAGATAATGTAGCCTTTCCTTGTAGTCCGACAATAATAATAATAATAATAGACAATAATTAATATACTAACTGTAATTTTATGTTTACAAATTAGAAACATATTGCGACTAAAAATGATTTTTTTTTTTTTTAGTTCTCGTGTAGGTTATTATCTTCCCAAAAAACACTTCGCGTTAAAAAAAGAACGCCAAGAAAGCTCTTAAAAAAAAGAATGATATCATAAATAGGTCGCCAATATTAAGTAAATATATGTACGAGTAACTATGTAATGATAAACTAATAATATTCTTTGAAACAATATATATTAGGAGATTAAAATTTAAACGAAGAACTTTTCAGCTACAATCAATCACATTTACTCGTGGAATGAAAATATGAGTTTAAAAATATATAAATTAAACTTTTAAAAGAAAATATAGTAGCCTATTCAATGTGGTGCTTTCCTCATTTTCTCTTATTACATTAAAATTGGCTTACTGCTTTCCTTTTCTCATTTAACCTCCAAGATACCACATATTGGCGTGGAGTATCTTGAAAACTTAAATTGCCTTGACAACATAATCAGTACTCCACGCCAATGGGTATAATATTGGTGGTAAAATGAGAAAAGGAAAGCAGTAAGCCAATTTTAATGTAATAAGAGAAAATAAGGAAAGCACCACATTGAATAGGCTACTATATTTTCTTTTAAAAGTTTAATTTATATTTTCTTAAACTCATATTTTCATTCCACGAGTAAATGTGATTGATTGTAGCTGAAAAGTTCTTCGTTTAAATTTTAATCTCCTAATATATATTGTTTCAAAGAATATTATTAGTTTATCATTACATAGTTACTCGTACATATATTTACTTAATATTGGCGACCTATTTATGATATCATTCTTTTTTTTAAGAGCTTTCTTGGCGTTCTTTTTTTAACGCGAAGTGTTTTTTGGGAAGATATCATAATTTTTTGTTAAATAATACAAATATAATAATTATGAAACAAAGGTATTGTTTTATTTTATATGAGGTTGGTAAACTTTTAAATCAAATTTTAAGTAAAGTTTATAAACAGGTTTTGATTAATTGTTATTTTTTATGAAAATAAATTTGTTAATTTGTTTTAAGTCTCATTGACCGGAACGGCTCCTAAGGCGGCATTTTTGGGCCGAAAATAATTTTTCTTTTGAAATTACTTCCGATATATATTAACACCCAAATATAAATATATTCATGCATCTTTGATAATTAAATTTTATGTCGCTTCAAAATTACATCTTCCTAGGTATATCCCTACATATTTTGTGAATGGACACTGAAATTGCCTATTATTATCACTATAATATTACTTTTCCTAGATATAATAAATGTGATAACATACGAAACACGTTAAACAAGAAACATGTATTATTTATTTATCAATTATATTAGCACATTAAAGAAACATTTTCACCATGATAATGAATTGTAATACTAATAATATTGATTATAATAAAACGGTTGCTCACCTTTATTTTACTTTTGAATTACACTGTTAATTAGTTCTTTAAAATTCATTAGTTCTTTTTCTCAAATATAATGATATATATATATATTTAGCTGAAGGAGGCCACCTTTCTTGTAATATGTTGTTGTCGTTAGCACGATAAAACTGATTTTGATATTTTATTATGCTGGTATAGTGCCCAGAAGATATAGTTTCTCCATGATAAAAATTGCACTTTTGAGTATGTAGGAGCTTTCACTGATTTTGACAACATTTGATGGGAGAGAATTAAGTTTAAAATTTTTGATTTTTCCTATATTAGTCTATAGTTTCAAACTAAATATAAGAAATTTGCTAGCAGTTTTGATTTCAATTTTTTGCAATTGTGTTCCAACAGATGAACATGATGGACAAGTTGTATTATCCAAGTTGTCCCAATCTTGAAGATTCAGCTGATCTGATATAGTTGCTTTGTTGGTGTTAATGGAGAGCGGCAAATACGAATTCATCTCATCTTGTCGCCGAAATTCATAAAGACACCTTGAGCATTTTACCAGCGTGCTTAAAATCACCTCAAAATGTTTAATTAAAATATCATATTTACAAATTAAGTTTGAAGAAAATTCGCTTGCATCTTGTTGCTGGTCTAAAGTAAACGGGACACCAAGTTGATCACGCAAGTCTTTACAATTCAGTAGGCCTACATTTGAGAAGTAACCAGCTGCCAATATCTTCATAGGAGGATTTCCGTCCAGTTCAAGCAATTCTAGAATAATGGGCCTGCATATGAAAAGTGCCTGCAAGGTTGCATTTGCATAGCACGAAACTCCATCATCATTACTGAATCCCGAAATTGGGATGTAGTCATTTATTTGAAGCATGATCTCTTGGTCCTTAAAATATTTGATTTTGCCCTCCTTCCATACAATATCTTTGCGTGAAGTAAACCTACTTTGATGGACCGATATGTGTGGAAAATCTTTCCGGTATTCGCTCCGCAGTCTATTATATTAAATAATTCAAGCTTTAGCAGCTTTACAATTAGATGGGTCAAAATTTATCAGCTGGAGACCAGCCAATCGTTGTTACTCTTGAAAGAGGTACATATGTTTGACCGGGAGCAAAGATAGATTTGCCAATATCTGAAATAGCTAAATTGATTGAAATTCCTTGACATTTATGCACTGTAATGGCATATGCAACTGTTAAAGGGAATTGCTTACGAAAAATAAAGGCTTTTATAAATAGCTCAAATTTTGACTGTGTCCTTTCAACATCATAACACCTGTTTCCAAACATTACTTGAACAAATTCTAATTTACCTTCAGTGTCATATTTAAAATTTTGCACTATTCCAAGAAAACCATTAACTAAACCAGTCGTAACATTAAAATTTCTATTTAGCATTACTCTGCAGTTTTTTTTTAAACGGCTGATCAACATCGTAATGACATAATTTACTTACAATGATTGTGCACTTCTATTTCTTTAAGACGAATTACGTTTTTGTTCACTGATTCCTATTTAGGCATTCTTCTTTCTAATTCCAAACAGATATACACACAAACACACGAAGGTACTTCCATATTTTTCATTAATATTTTTTCCATATATTTGCATAATTTTTTATGTTTTGCGTTTTTTCACTAATTAATAATAATAATAATTTGTACTATAATGTAGTACTAAATAATTATATTAATATTTTAATTGTATTGTTAGTGGGATTTCAAGAAATTATAACATTAAAGTAGGTACTTACCATTACACAAGTCATATTTTCCAGGATTAAATAAGATAAAATTTAATTATTAATAATTGTCCTGAAGTTACAATTTGATAAACAATGCTCTGTTAGAAAGTTAAAAACTAAATCAACTCCTGTAATTAATTACGAGCCTAGGTACATCCGAGAGTAACAAAATATTATAACAGCTGATGTCACCCATCATCTGTAATACCTAAACAAAATCTAGCCTAGATTATACTTTGAGGTTATGTTTACAATCAAAACAAACTTCTTGTAATGTCTGAATGTTAATTGTATTTTGTATATAACCTAATGTAGGCTATAATAATAAGTTATATAATTGCCATTGACAATATAAAATGCATACAACCTTTTATTATCAATATAATATTAACGTTTACCAAATTTAAAGAAGAAATGCTTATTTGTTTAGCTTCGGAAACATTCGTACATCTTCGTATGTAACATTTTCAAAATCATATGGCTAATATACTCAGTCTAATGTACCAATCTAACTTACATAGGAAAAACTATTTCGGCGATATTTTGAGTTTCGTTGCAGCTACCTTTATTTTTCTTGTACGTTATTCATCTCCATTGAAAGGAGATGTGTTTAAAGCCATCACCGAGCTCTCTACTCGAAAAGGTGAGGTAGTTATTGGGTCTGACAGAATAAGCGGGAAATATGAAAAAAACTATGAATAATTTTTTGATGATTATCTACTGTTTTTAATGGCTCGAAAAGGGGGTTTAGCTTGACCTAGAAAGTTGAATGAAAGATCAAATCACCTAATTTTACAACAAATTATTTGATTTTAAACTAAAATTTACCATTTTAAATTTTTAAAATGGTAGGCTATTTTTAAGTGGTCAATAACATGGTAGCTATGTTTTCCGTATGTTATAGCACGGCCGTTTTTTTTTTCTTGGCGTTCCGCAAAACGGCCGTTTTGCTTGATATTGAACAAGAACTAACGAAAACACACAGAAACTAATTATTATCGTATTACTACAAACTTTACAAAAAGAAAATGGATTAACTGTAGAACAAGACGCCATTGTCATTAGAATAAGACTGATTGAACAACACTCAAAGCTAGACTTTGAACTTTCTTATCGCTCGGTAAGCTTAGGCTATCTACAAAGTTTCCGACGTTTATTTATTTGTCCGTCTTTAGTCCCAGTATGTTTTAAAAATGTAAACATAATATACTATATATAACGTTTCCGACATGTAGTTTTTTAGTTAATTCTTCTTAAATATATTGTCTAACTAAAATATCATAAAATATGAAGTTAAACCAGTATTTGTATACTATTACCCACAACACTGTACTGTTATGTCGCCAATGGCATAACTAATCTTTCAAATAGTTACTTGTAAGTCCCATTTATATCAGCCGACTCCTATGAGTATATCAACTAGACAGTCGGAAGGTCCATCTAGGCAAAATCCTAAATTGTATCAAATGACAGGGCGAGGTACGGAAAATGAAGAGGTAAATGACGGATACGCAATGTATCAATTTGACCCAGACATAATTGCTAGTGACGAAACTTTGGGTAATGAAGACAATTTCCAAGACTACGGCAGTCTAGAGATTAACGGTGCAGATAACGACGCAAACATTCAAACCGAAGAGAATCATTTTTTAGGGTAAACGAACTTAGGAACAAATTTTCAATTATGAATTTACAGAACGATAACAATGAATTGCCTTACATACACGACCCGGTCACTAATTTTAAAATATTAATCGACACTGGTAGCACCAGATCTTTTATAAGAAAATCTGTAGGGTTAGAATGTTTTAAAACAAGCATAATAAAAGAACCTTTTGAAGTAGCCACTGCACATGGAGTTTCAAAAGAAGATTATAGCTGTAAATTAACTCTATTAGGAAAGAGGGCAACCAAATTCTACTTATTCGATTTTCATAAAAATTTCGATCTACTATTGGGTCTGGACAATATTAAAGATTTAAAAATAAATCTAGACTTTGTAAACAATAAGCTAATATTTTGTGGTAAAAAATTCCTATTCATTATTTCAACACCGGATCAGATGTATCGCAAGGGAACACACAAAACAAACCTGTTAAGGAAATTTTAAGTTATCTTATTCAACCCCGTTGCAGTCAAATAATAAAAGTCAAAGTGAAAAATATAAATAACGATGATGCATTATTATGTTACAAACACGTAAATGGGTTAGAGATTCCACAGTGTATAGTTACAGTGCGTGGAGGCGAAATCTATTGTCCTGTTATCAACAACACATCAACCGATAAAAGACTGACATTTAATAAACCTTTGGAATTAGAAAACTTAAGTAATTATAAAGTTTACGAAACAAACACGTTAAAAAATAAAGGAAATAAAATTAATTTTAATCTGATTGATCACAAAAATCAAAAACTAGACTCGTCTAAAATTAGGGTAGACCACATGAATTCGGAGGAAAAACGAGCCATAATTAAATTAGTAGATGAGTATGCAGATATATTTCACATAGACGGAAATGATTTGACCTTCACTAATCAGATTAAACATGTAATTAGAACAACGGACGAAATTCCTGTTTACACTAGAAATTATCGATATCCGGAAATTTATAAAAATGAAGTTAATAATCAAATAGAAGATATGTTACACCAAAAAATTATCCAGCCTTCGCGTTCTCCATGGAATTCTCCAGTTTGGGTAGTACCAAAGAAAAAAGATGCTTCCGGTAAACAAAAATTTAGACTAGTGATAGACTTTAGGGGCCTAAATTCAAAAACAATAGATGATAGATTTCCTTTACCGAATATTACGGATATTTTGGACAAATTAGGCAGATCGCAATACTTTACGACATTAGATCTGGCTTCCGGATTTCATCAAGTAGAAATGGACCCAACAAGCGTAGAAAAGACGGCATTTTCGACGGAAACCGGACATTATGAATTTTTGAGAATGCCGTTCGGATTAAAGAACAGTCCCCCGACCTTCCAAAGGATTATGAACAATATTCTAAGAGGTGTTCAAAATGAAACTTGTCTGGTTTATTTAGATGACATAATAATCTATTCAACTAGTCTTCAAGAACACATACAAAGACTTAGGGACGTTTTCGACAGACTACGGAATGCAAATTTTAAGATTCAACTGGACAAAACGGAATTTCTAAGAAAAGAAGTAGCATATCTAGGTCACATAGTAACAGCAGAAGGTGTTAAACCGAATCCAGACAAGGTCAAAGCTATTAAATGTTATCCTATTCCTAAAACAACTAAAGAAATTAAGGGATTTTTAGGTCTATTAGGATATTATCGGAAATTTATAAAAAACTTTGCTGCTATAACAAAACCGTTTACGAACTGTTTAAAAAAAGGTGCAAAAATCGATATAAACAATCCAGAATACATAAACTGTTTTGAAACTTGTAAAAATATCCTATCAAACGAACCATTGTTACAGTATCCAGATTTTGAAAAAGAATTTAATTTAACAACAGACGCCTCGAATTTTGCAATCGGTGCAGTACTTAGCCAAAATAAAAATGGTGCTGATTTACCTATTGCTTATGCGAGTCGAACACTAAATGATAGCGAGGTTAACTATTCCGCCATAGAAAAGGAATTACTTGCGATAGTATGGGCAACAAAATATTTTCGCCCCTATGTTTACGGAAGAAAGTTCAAAATCTTTTCAGATCACAAACCTTTACAATGGCTTTTTTCAGTTAAGGAACCAAACTCAAAACTTCTTCGTTGGAGACTTAAATTAGAAGAATACGACTATCAAATAGTATATAAAAGAGGAAAATTAAATCAGAACGCTGACGCGCTTTCAAGAATACTACTAAACGCTATCGATAATAACCCAACAAACACCCAGACAACATCAAACGAAGAAACTCTGGAACCAATAACAGACTCAGCAGATTTAATTCGCCAATATTTCCCGGAACTGGACGATGGACAATCGATGATAGCCAACATAGACGAAAGTGAGAATATCGTATTGGACGCAGAAGCAGTTGAAGATAGCGACCAAACTGTACACTCAAATTACGAAGGGAACACAACAGTTGAAATACCAATTTTAGACGAACCTGTTAATTTCGGTAAAAACCAGATCATTTTGTCTTTAGTAAAGTATGATCCTCGAAAAGTAAAAATACAAAAACTTTTCAAGAACACCAAAACAAGATTAATAGTAGAAATAGCTGAAAATAATTTTGATAACGATGTCGTAAAATTTGTAAAAGAATATTTGGAACCAAATATAAAATACAGTTCATATTTTGAAGGTGATTTTTATGAAAGGTTTGCAATTTGTTTAGCTAGAGATTTCAAATATTCGCAATTATGGTTAGTTAAGTGTACAACAAAATTATTAGACATATATAGTGAAGAAGAGATCCAGGAAATAATTAGTAATTATCATGTAGGTAAAACCAATCATCGTGGAATTCAGGAAACGTATGAAAAAATAAAAAGACAATATTATGGGCCCAACATAAAGAATTACATTCAAAATTTTGTAAACAATTGCGATATATGTTTGAAAACAAAATACGAAAGGACACCATTAAGGTTAGAGATGAATTTAACGCCTACAGCTTCTAGACCGCTTCAAATCATCCACGTAGATAGTATTTCTCTTGATAAACAAAAATTTCTAAGCATTGTTGATAGCTTTTCTAGATATGCGCAAGTATATCGTATTGCAGGTGCACAAGCAGCCGAAATAGTTGATAAACTGTTGAATTACTTTTCTCATCATGGTATTCCAGAAGTGATAGTCTCAGACAATGGCACAGAGTTTAATAACAGGTTAGTAAAAGAATTGATGGACTTACATAAAATAAAAATTCATTTTATCAGTACACAACACCCAGCATCTAATGGAATGGGAGAAAGATTACATTCTACATTAATAGAGCACATTCGACTATTAAACAATCAACCCGAATTTAAGAATGTAACAATTGTAAATAAGGTAAAATACGCCATTATTGCTTACAACAACAGTATACATTCAGTTACAAAACTAACACCATTCGAAGTATTGTACGGACACATAAATTCAAATTCACTTTTGGATATCGACATAGAAAGACAATTCACAAATGATTATATCACGACCCACAAGGAAAGAACACAAAAATTATACGAACTAATCAGGGAAACTAACCAAGTAACGAAGGAAAATATTCAAACCAAAAGAAATGTCAACAGGGAAACTCTACCCGAAATTCCACCCGATGTTTATGTTAAAACCATACAGAAACAAAGTAAAACTAAAAACAAATATAATAAGGAACAAATAGCTTCAGTAAATCCGGAAAGAAAAACAGCAAAAATTCAAGCGAGACACCACAATACCAAGCAAAAGATTCATTTAACTAAAATTAAAAGACCAAGAAAAATAAATGCAATTCCACAATCTAACCCTTCTGTAAATCCTGTTCCAGGTCCCTCCTGTTCCTCAAAGGAGCCGCCTCCGGAACAACCGAAATAAATGATATCACGCAAAATGCGGGAGTAATTCCAGTTGACCTAGGTGTGGCAAAACTGAAGTCCTCATACCATACATTTGTTCATTACTTTAGTTTAGAAGGAATATTTACTCAATTGAATAATTTAGAGTCCTGTTATAAAGATGTGTTAAATTGTTTTAATCAAAACTGTGTTAATTGTTTTGCACATTTAAATGAGAATGTTGAATTTGTAACAGATAATAGTAATAAGGTTAGAGACGTTGTTAATTATTTTAAGTTTATTAATCACACAAGAAAAGTGATTGATGAAAAATTAGAAATAATCTCTCTAGAAAATAAACATAGCGTAAGAAATAAAAGAGGTATTGTTGATGGATTTAGGGTCAGTAGTGAAACTCATTACTGGAAATCTAGATGCTTACGATGGTCAAAGGTATGACAAATTGATAGAGCACATTAAACACAATCAGTTTAATATTGAAAATAAAATTACATCTCAATATTCAGTTAATATGGATATAATTGTAGAGTTTAATAAAACCATAAAAATAGTTGAAGAAAATTTTAGTGAATTAAAAATTAAGTTGTCATTTGTAAATAAAAAACTGGATGATTTCGTAGAGTTAGAGAAATTTAGAGATTTATTGAATCAACTAAATATTTTATATAATATTCTGTTAAGTTTAGTTCAAGACATAGAGAATTCATTAACATTTTGTAAGTTAGGAGTACTCCACCCAAGTATAATTTCCACTAAGGAATTATTTAATGAAGTTGAAAAAATTAGCAAACATTATAATAATCAATTGCCATTAGAGCCGAAAATAGAAAATATTTGGGCATTTGAAAAACTGTTAGAAGTAAGTTGTACAATTAGTATGAAAGAGATTGTGTATTTCCTCGAATTACCTATTGCAGAAGAATCTGATTTTAATATTTACAAATTATATTCTGTACCGACAAAATATGAATCAGGTTATGTAACTATTATTCCTAGAACAAAATATCTGTTAATATCAAAACATAAATTAGGTAAATTAAGATTTTTAGGTTTAAATAGTAATTGTAATCACAAAATCCATTCAAAATTTCTATGCTCGTTCGATCAAATATCCCATCATGAACTCGACTGTGAAACATCCATTATTCAATCAGGAACAACAAACAACTGTAAATATACTGCGTTGGAAATAACGGAAAACTTAATTAAATGGACACCTGAGATGAATCAGTATCTGGCAATATTTCCGCAAAAGGAGACTTTTAATATAATAAGTCAAAAGGAAACGATAACAAAAACACTTCAAGGTATTTATTTTATCAATCCAAACAATGACACAATTGTCTATCGAAATAAACAACTGTATCATTCATCAAAAACCATAGGTGGACATCCAAAGTTCCTTGATGCCTCTGGACTACGTCTTCTAGCGAATCAGCAGCCAGAATTCTCAATTAATCTAAATAAATTAGAATTAGACAAAATTAATTTGGATACAGTATTACCAATTCGACAACAAGCAGTAATTTCAACAGAGATCAGCATATGGACAGTAGCGACTTATGTAATTCTACTCATTGGAGCCCTGTATTTGGCCTATAGAAGATTCTGGAATAAAAACCAACCTGGACCCAGTACTCAACAACCCCCGGAAGTTTTATTTAGGGATGGAGGAGTTATATAGTTTATTTTAGCTTAAGACAATGTTACAGATGCATAGTTTAGCATGTATTCCTAGAATAAGATTGTAGTTAGCAATTCAGCATTCTTATTGTTCTCTTAGCTCGGATGAGCTTTTGTCATTAGTGTTGTTAGAACGCCCGACTAGTAAAGTACTCTGTGAATAAGAGTTATACTTTTATATTAAATTTATATTATAAGTTTGTTTCATTAAATATTGTAATAAAATAAATGTTTGAGTTTTTTTTAAAACCAATCGTTCGAGTATAATAACGTAACTTATATATATATATATATATATATATATGTGTGTATAGTATATATGCAGAACAAGGACCGATAACAATGCAATATTAATTGTTTTGGGTGTAGTAAGTGAGCACTGATCATGGTCCCGAGACTAAAACATAAGAAAATAAATAATAGTTTAAAACTAAAAAACACGCTTTAAAAACAAACCGAACTAAAAATTTGAAAATAATTGTAATTATTTTATTTATTAACCAGGAAATAAAATGTTAAAAAATCCAGTAGTTAATATTCATTTTACACGCTGTAAAATTGGCATAGAAGTTTTCACTTCTATTGTGTGGTTATATGCACACCCAATTTTTTTTTCATTATTAGAGTGAACTAAAGGTCAATTTTATTTCATGGGCATATTTAAAAGGGCACTTTTAAAGTTTTTTGGGTTTATGTTAAAATTCTATTGATACCTATTTCTGAAGATCTACCGTGCCGATTTTAGTGCTGTTTGTTATAAATGACAGAAAATGATGCCATTATTATAAAAAAATTATGAAGTGTAAATTTTATTTCATGGGCATATTTAAAAGGGCACTTTTAAAGTTTTTGGGTTTATGTTAAAATCCTATTGATAGCTATTTCTAAAGATCTACTGGCCCGATTTTAGTGCTGCTTGTTTTAAATGACAGGAAACGTTGTCATTACTATAAAAAATATGAAATATCAATTTTATTTCATGGGCATATTTAAAAGGACACTTTTTTAGTTTTTTGGCTTTTATGTTAAAATCTTATTTATAGCTATTTTTGAAGATCTACTGGGCCGATTTTAGCGCTGTTTGTTTTAAATGACAGACAATGTTGTCATTATTATCAAAAAATTATGAAATATCAATTTTATTTCATGGGCATATTTATAAGCGCACTTTTTGAGTTTTTTTTGTTTTAGCTTAAAACTCTATAGATAGCTATTTCTGAAGATATAACGGGTCAAATTTCTTTTAAAGACAGAAAATATTGTCATTATTATTAAAAAATTATTGAATATCAATTTTATTTCATCGTTATATTTATAAGGGCACTTTTCGAGTTTTTTTTTTGGATTTAGTTTAAAACCTTTTCCGGTTGATATCGGTTTCTGGAGATAAACCTTGTCGATGGTGCGGTTTGATTTAAATGACAGAAAATGTTGTCATTATTATAATAAAATTAAGAAAAAATGTCATTTTTATTTCATCAGTATATTTATAAGGTCAATTTTAGATTCTTTTTTAATTTTAGGTTTCTTATTGATAAATATTTCTGGAGTTCTGCCTGTCCGATTTTCGTGTCATTGGTTTTAAATGAAAGAAAATCTCATTATTTTAAACGCATTATTAAATGTTATTTTTTCGATTATTTTGCACTTTTGAGTTTTTTGTTTTTAGATTAAGACCCTATTTTTTTATATGATTTTAGTTTTTTTTCCAGTGAAAACTTCATGAGGTTGGGCACTTTTTGCATGGAGAAAAATGATTGCACTGGCTTCACCGTCATCGTCATCGCACTTACACATTTTTTAAGGCTCCGCCACATCTCCGCAATTATTTAAGGTTCTGTTGCATCCCCGCAAATGTTTAAGGCTACTCCGCAATTATTTAAGACACAGTCGCATCCGCGAAATTATTTAAGTCTCTGTTGCATCTCCGCATATTTAAGGCTCCATCCCATCTCCACAAAGACTACATAGCATCTTCGCAATTATTTAAGACACACAGTTGCATTCCCGCATTTATTTAAGGCTCCAACGCATATCCGCAATTATTTAAGGCTTCATCAGATCTCCACAATTATGTAAGGCTCCGTCGCTTATCAACAATTATTTAAGGCTCCATCGCATCTCCGCAAATATTGAAGGGTATGTCGCATCTCCGCAATTATTGAAAACACAGTTGCATCCCCGCACTTATTTAAGGCTCTGTCGCCTCTCCGCAATTATTTAAGATCTCATTACAACATTAATACATTGATAAAAAAAATACTTCTTAATAACTCGAAAATAAAGTGAAATATGTGAACCTAAAGTAGTTTCACTTCTGACGGCAGACCCACGACTGCCTGTTTTTAAAATTTTTGTTTTTAGGTTAAAACCCTATTGATATATGTTTCTGGAGATCTACCTGGTCGATTTTAATGTGGTTTGTTTTAAATGAAAGAAAATGCTGTTATAAATATTAAAACAAAAAATATTAAATGTCATTTTTATTTCATCAGTGCATTATAAGGGCACTTTTTGAATTTTGGTGGTTTTATTAAATGTCATTTTTATTTCATCAGTGCATTTATAAGGACACATTTTGAGTTTTGGTGGTTTTAGGTTAAGGGTCTACTGTAGTGGCGGCTATCTTGGATTTTTATCTCATAAGAGCAATGTTAAATTTCAAACTATTTATTTCGTTTACTTTTTATCATACAATTGTATGCAAGGTCTCATTTTAAGCACAGTTACAATACGCATCCGTCTTGCAATTTATATATTTTTTTAATGGTTTTGATTTGGTATGTAGGCTATTTGACATTTTGTAAGTACAAAGTTTGATTTTTTTCCCTAACACAATAAAAAATTAATAATTAAAAATAATTTGCAATCTGGATCCGAAATTTTATAAAGAATATTCAGTTTTTTTCAACCCTCAATTACAAAAGATAGACTTATAAAATGGTATGAAATGAGGCAATGTCAAAGCGTTCAGCTGCAAGAAATTTCACTGTTTAGATAGGGATACAGTGAGAAGCGGTTGCGTTTCAGGTTGCTTTCTCGTTTACTGGAGCAGACCCTTAAAACCCTTTTGATTTTATACCTATTTCTGGAGATCTATCTGACCAATTTTAGTGATGTTTATTCAAAATAAAGGGGAATATTGTCTTTATTATCAAAATGTTATGAAAAGTAATTTGTATTTCATCATTAAATTTCTCAGAAAAAAGTAAAAGTTGGCTGAAATTGATTGTGAAATATTCAATTGCTGTATAGGCCTTGCTAATTTCTAAAGCATAGTTTTGAGGTTAACAATCTTGAAACAATTTTTAATATATTTGAGTCATAACTTCCCATGCTACTCTTCAATTTGCGTTTCTCCCGTCGGTAAGAAAACAGCAAAGATATATTTTTTACAGTAATTTGCATATATATCCAACTCCACTGATAATTTTCGACAAGCATCTAATTTCATATTTTTGATGAAATGATAATTATTTAGAGGATCCGAAAGAATGGATTCGTTTCTATAGGATTCTATTACTTTAATTTGCTTCTGAGTAATCCATACTTAATCAATGAATACCGGTATATTGGAAAACAATAATCAAACGCGCGCTAAAAACGACAAACCTTTCACGCTCTCGTCCAAATATGTTCGGCGAACATTCAGTGTTCTTTGAAAATACCGACAGGAGATGGATCGCTGCGCCCGCGCGTGTGACCAGTACAAATATGAGGAATTCAATGCGCACGAGCGGTGCGAGCGCTGCGCAGCGCGTAAGTACCTTTACAATGCTTTACAGTAAAAAGGACTGTGTTATTAAGACCCCTGTAATTTGTTAAACCTTTGTTATTTAAAAAAGATGGTACATTTTATAATTTCATCATGAAAAATAAATTATAAAACATATTTGAAATATACTTAAATATGTTCCTTACCCGCCACATCGTCCTGATGCTGCCATCTGTTAAAAGTGCTATCAATTTTGAATTTTTCTCCAAAATGGACTCTTGGCCACGCCTTCGGGATGTCTAATTTCCTTTGAAATTTCCTGTAACCTTCTTTTGATTTTAGGAATAATAATCCGGTCTACGAATAAATTGCGGTGCTTCTTACAATCTGTTCCAACTTTCATCCATCTTTCATTCTTTTTAAAAATTTTCTGTTTTGATTTGAATTTAATCTTTCTTACAATTCCAATGGAATGAATGTCTTTGTCGAAAATTTTGTTAAATAAGGACATTACTATGTGGGTTATTGTGCAGGTTTCACCACTTGTATTTATTAAACTTGGCCACGCCTCCGGGATGTCTAATTTCCTTTGAAATTTCCTGTTAACTTCTTTTGATTTTAGGAATAATAATCCGGTCTATGAATAAATTGCGGTGCTTCTCACAATATGTTCCAACTTTCATTCTTTTTAAAAATTTTCTGTTTTGATTTCAATTTAATATTTCTTACAATTCCAATGGAATGAATGCCTTTGTCGAAAATTTTGTTAAATAAGGACAATACTTCAATACTATGAGGGATATTGTGCAGGTTTCATCACTTGTATTTATTAAACTGCCAGTTTTGAAAGATCGGTTGTCAATTAAAAGATTGTCTGCAGATGCATGAGCCGGTAAATCACAGGAATTGTCAGGAAGTTCATCAATGCAGTTAGAACACTTGAATTTGTTATTTGTGGCATGGCTGTTATTGTGGTCGCCATTTTGGTTATGAGTGTCCTAAAAAAAATTGTTTACATCAAAATTCTTGTTTCAACAGGACCTTTACAGTGATGTATCACATGACTATTGGTCCCATTTGAAAATTTTGAATTACCCCCTCCCCCATCAACCCCTTTCGACCAAAATTGAACAATATTATGTTTCTTTAGCAGCCCCTCACTGTAAATAATATTACCGCAAACCGAATTTAGCTATCTTAACAAATAACCAAGATAAAGGGGGGGGGGGTGCAAGTTACTTAGGGGGGTACCGCGTTGCCCGTGGTGGTTGGTATTTTCAAACTTTTTCACGTAATTGTATTCTTTTTAAGTGTTCCTTGAATACCCGTGCATATCCTACTATGGTCATGAAAAAAAAAGACTGACATAGCGCAGTATAGCCTACAGAGGATAAAAAAAAGGGGTTCAGCTTACATTAATTGCGGTAAAAGATTTTTTTCTAGGATCGTTTGGTATAGTGTGGGTATGCCAAATCTAATTTTGCGACCTCGAAAGGGGGGGAACAACTTTTGGAGGGCAAAAAACCTCAAAATTTTCGGACTTTTAGCTTATAAATAAAATACGGTCCATATTATGTAAAAAATAGATCTGTAGTAAATTAAAGAGGACAAAATTTCGCGTTGATTAAAAAAAACAAAGTTCAAAATTAGTCCAGTAGTTCGATTTTTATGGGGATCCAAAAACAGTAAATTTTCCAACTTTGCCAAAAACTGTGTTTTACCCATTTTCAATGTGCTGTAACTTTCCAACATCAAATTTTATCACTACACCCCTCCCTAAAAGTTGTAGAGCATGAATCCCTGAATTAAAAAAACACCGATTTTTCTGAGCTGATTTTGAAATTTTGTCAACTCATAAAACAAAATTGGGAAAAACCTTAAATTCACACAATCGGGGTTTCGCTCTTTTTCGATGTCTATGAGTCCGGAAATAAATTCTGAGGCTTAGGTATGTCATCTGAATGCATCTGGAAATTATTTTTAAAGAATTTTGTGAAAATTTTAAAATGTAAATAATTATTCATGACTTACCTGTCATTTTACCTGTAGTGCTGGTTTCTTGTTCACTAAATATACCAGGTGTCTTAAAAGTCCCATGCCCCCCTTTAACTTTTGTGATTGTTAAAACAAACAAATATCCCTTGTGGAACGATACTAACTTAGGCCAAAGTATCTTTTGAAGCAATCGGAAATTTTGAGTGTCCCCTAAAAATGGGGTATTTTGGGGGCAACTCAAAATTTTTAATTGGGAAGTATGGTCATGTGATACATCATTTTAATAGTCTATTTAAGACTAGGAAAATGACATAAATAAAATAAAAATCAGACCACAAAAAAAAAAAAAAATGGCGACCCTAAACGTGTTGAAATAAATCGACATAAAGTTGCTAATATCTCGAAAAGGAAGAGTTTTTAGAAAAAAATTCAAGAGATTTTTTTTCAAGAGAAATTCTTACTTATTTGTTTATTTTTATTTCCAACGTTAAAATTGCTTATAACTAAAATACAACACATAAAAACACTTATATAATATTTATATACATAAACAAATTATAATTTATAACTTTAAAAAAACATTAACCTTTGCATACAAAAACATAAAGCCAACTGCACAAATACATACACGCTTCATCACGCATAACCGCAAATAAAAAAGGAGACAACAAAAGGTACCTCTAAGGCTAGGCCTGTGTAGATTATTGCCGAAAAAAACAAAAATAATGAACTAATATTTAAATTTTTTGTTGTTTTGATGGTCCTGGTTGAGGTTCTTCTTCATCATGCTGGTTGGCGTTATTTGCTGACTCAGATAGGACATCGTCAGTTTCTTCCTCCTCAACTTCCTCGCTGCAAAGTTCCTCATCAGGCTCATCCCCATCTTTCTCCTCAGCGAGGTCGTCATCCAAGTCTACGTCGAGTTCGATGTATGGAGTGTTTGTGCAAAAACTTCCCACACAGTTCTTGCACACAGTGGTGCACTTGAGGCCTGACTTTCGGCAAGTGCATGCACTGGTACATCCCTTTTAGCACCCACAGAACACCAGTTTCAGAAGCTCTTGGGGAGCAGGTTCTTTCAATATAAGAATGGGGGTGAGTCCGAGGCTGTCCCATCTCCAACCCCATTCAAGAGGGTCTAGCGTGTTTCCCATCCACCACTGCACCTGAAGGAATGTTCTGTAGCTGTGCAGGTCCGCAGCGTCGAGTGTTGGAGGAAGTCGGGGTAAGATGAACTTCGCCTTCGTTGACATCTTCACAAAGAGATGATACCTCAGTTCATTGATGCCGCGGATGGTAGTTCTTCCGGTGTCATACATTGCCATCAAGATCTTCTCCCCAGGTCTGCTGATGTCTGCTGGAGTTGCAGATGCTTTGTAGAACACCACAGCAGCTTCCCTCAATGCTGGGGTACTGTCGATTAGTTTACACAGTTTGATTTTCCCATGCCCGAATGGCGTGGAGGTTGTGTCGCACACAGAGAAGGCATGTACGAGCAGGAGGTGTTTCTTCTCGAACTGGTATGATGAGGTAGAGTAGTACGAGTCAGCTTGCCCATTCTTCTCTGGCTTAAGGACGTAGATGTTGTTGTAGGTGGCATTACTGGGAGCCCCACACAGGATGACTACAAGCAATATCCTCACTGACCACAAGCACAGTGTCGAAGCTGGTTGATTGAGAACAAGCTGTTGTCACAATCAGTACATCAGCGTCCTCTGCTGCCTCCAATACTCGAATGGAAGATTCTTCCAGATGTTTTCTCAACACTTGAATGAGGCGGCTCTTATTCGTTTCATTTCCCAAGAACTTCTCTTGGGAAACAGCCGGGAGTGTACTCTCATCAAACGACCAGAGGACATAGAAATGACGAAAGACACAATTCATTTAACCCACCAACATGCATATTAGTATGCAGATAAAGGGCATATTCCTAACTCGTCATTGTTTTCTTTACAACACATACTGGAGAAAGACCTTTTAAATGCAAGGAGTGTATATATACTTGTGCTTCTGTGAGTTCCCTTAAACTACACTTGATAAAACATACTGGAGAAATACCTTTTAAATGCAAGGATTGTATATATACTTGTGCTACTTCAAGTAACCTTAAACGACACATGAAAACACATACTGGAGAAAGGCCTTTCGAATGCAAGGAGTGTATATATACTTGTTCTCAATCGAGTTACCTTAAACAACACATGGCAACACATACTGGAGAAAGACCTTTTAAATGTAAGGAGTGTACATATACTAGTGCTAATTCGGGTTCCCTTAAACAACACATGAAAACACATACTGGAGAAAGGCCTTTTAAGTGTAAGGAGTGTAAATATGCTTTTGTTAATTCATGTTCCCTTAAACAACATATGAGGACACATACTGGAGAGAGGCCTTTTAAGTGTAAAGTGTGTTTACATAATTTTGCCCGTTTATATCACCTTAAACAACACATGCAAACACATACAGGAGAAAAACTTTTTAAATGCAAGGAGTGTACATATACTTGTATCCAAAAGAATAACCTTATAGCACACTTTAGAAAACATACTGGAGAAAGACTTTTTAAGTGTAAGGAGTGTACACATACTTTTTTCAGTTTGGGTGATCTTAAAAAACACATTAGAATACATACTCTAGAAAGATCTGTTAAATGCAAGGAGTGTACATATACTTGTATTGATTTGGGTGCCCTTAAACAACACATGATGATACATTCCGGAGAAAGACCTTTTAAGTGTAATGAGTGTTTATATACTTCTTTTCGTTTGAGTGACCTCAAAGCACATATTAGAATACATACTGGAGAAAGACCTTTTAATTGCAAGGAGTGTGCATTTACTTCTGCTCATTCGGGTAACCTTGCACAACACATGAAAATACATACTGGAGAAAGACCTTTTAAGTGTAAGGAATGTTTATATACTTGTTCCCATTCCCTTAAACAACACATGAGAAAACATACTGGAGAAAGACCTTTTAAGTGTAAGGAGTGTACATATACTTGTGCTGTATCGAGTGACCTTAAACGACACATGAGAAAACATACTGGAGAAAGGCCTTTTAAGTGTAAGGAGTGTACACATACTTGTGCTGTATCGTATGACCTTAAACGACACATGAGAACACATACTGGAGACAAAAGACTATGAAACTGTAAGGAGTATTTCCCAATGTAGAACTAAGAGAGTTTTTAAATACCGGTACATATGTTTTGTTGCTCTATTGAATTTTTGGTTTTGAGTTGATATTTAACATGTTGTATTTTATGTCGTCTAACTTTTTTTATTTTCCACCTAAGTCATGAGATTTCATTCTCTTATCATTACTTCAACAATTATTAAAATCTTTCTTATGTAAGTTTTATTATTCTAACTTATCAGTTTCATTTTTAGTGTTTAAATATATATTTTTGCACTCGGTTTAGTTAATTCAGTTACTAAATATTTTACGGTATTTATTTTTTATCTGATAATGTTTACTGGGGCAAATGGCCCATAAGCAAACTATATGCTAATACAAATGACAGGAAGAATGACATTATATTTGCAAAACATTTATTTTAGAATCAAAGTGAATGTAACAACCGAAAATTATACTAATTTGATTGTTTTTTGTCCGACAAATGAAAACAAAAATATTAATTGCTGAAGTAAATGGAAGGAATTCTCAACTAGGAGTTTATTGTTTAGGTAATATTTCTTTTATATAGTTAGATTTGACAAGGTATATATTTTATAATTCAATAATAATTAGCTGTAATGATGTAATAAGTATCGTGTAATAAGTGCTGACATCTTGCCAGTTCATGTTGTTACGTGAAGCGTTACAATAAATAAAAAAATTTGTAAAAATTAAATGTGTATATAAAAAATGGGTCACGTAATTTTGACAATTTCTAAATAAAAATTAATAATTATCAAAAAACGATGAAATATAGGTATGTGACTCAAAGTACTATTTATGTTACCAAACTATTTTGATATTATCAATTTACAACACTCACCTTCTAAAAATATACAATATTAAAGATCTAACTTTAAACGTGTTTGTTTTCTTACCTACTTACATTTCACCTTTCTAGGTCACAGACATCCATTCTTTTGGTCAGCTTTTTGAGGATATTTACATTACACTATAGAATGACGTCATAAGCTGTATTAGCCTAGATTATTAATTTAACAATTTAATTTACTTTTATTCCAAAAACCTCGAGGGTGGTACGTTTTAGCTAAGTTAGTACTTAATTCTAAGTGAAATCATGGTATAGAAATGATATTAAAAGCATCGCATACGAACAATTTGAAAGTTTACTCTAACACATTTTAACAGAAACCATATACTTCAAGACTTAAATACAAAACATAGAAATCATTAAAAATATTTTTTAAACGAGCTCAATAAAGACGCAATTTACCAATCATTAAAATATTTACAGCTACAGCAGATAAAAAAGTTAAACACCCCTGATCCCTAGTCTGCAAGTAATTAAAAAAGTTTAAACTGTCCTAAATCTTAACAAATTTTTTACTCTCTTAACTCTAAATACTTTCACATTAAATTTTCCTTTGCCCAAATTCCAATTAATTGATAAATTTTAACCAAAATCGTTCTTCTTTTCAAACACATGTGCACATATTATACAGTTAATTTTTTTTTATAAAATGCTCTATTTACAACACTTTCTTATTTCACCACTCTTTCTTCATAATAAACTCTTATAACAAAACACTTCATACTCATGGACCGATTTCCCTGTCCAATTAACTCCTTACATTTTCTCTAACCAACATCAGCCATTTTGCCTTGCTTATAGAAAAAGGAAGCACTCTCTGTTCTGTTAACATCCATCTTTGCAACAACGTTACCAACTTGCTCACACTGTTGTCAACTTGTTGTTTCTAATTAACACATACCTTGTTATAATACATGTTGTATGTTTATATACATATTGGTTTATTTTGAAATAAGAAAAATATTGTTTATCATTATTTTAGTTCTATTGTCACTTTTTTAATATCATTTACCATCACTCAAACTGTTATATAATCACTCTTTTGTATCAAATCATTATCACTGTTTATATGTATATAATGTATTATTGTCTGCCTTGACATTTTTATTCTAAAATTATTTCTGCCTTTTGAAAGTTTATTTTTGCTCATTTAATGATTATTATTTTACTTTATTAAAAAAATGATTTATTTCCCTTTGCATCTGTTTTTTAAATATATGAATATTTTTGCGTCTTCTGCTCTTTATATACATATATAATGTCTATTGCATTTTTTATTGTGACCAAGTTATTTTCTCGTCTGCATTGGCCACCTATGTTACAGAAAACCCCTTTTCCAGAAAACAGAGTGACTAATGAGGCAAGAAAAAACCCTAGGAAAAAAGAAAAAAAAATCTTACACAAATATTTTTAAAATTAACAATTTTATACAATCAAAAATTAACGAAAAGAAATTTACATTATGTATTAAATTTATTTTTATTAGATCTATATCATATCAAAATATTTTAACAAAAACAAAAATGTACAATCATAATTTAAAGTTGAGTTATGTTGAAATAATATCTAAAATTATTTAACCAAGTTATTTTTGTAGTATACAATCAAAAAATGAAAATGAAACTACAAATCAAATTATATTACACCATCAAAGAAATTATCAAAATCAATTATCAAAGTTAAAATCTAACTATCAGAATCAAATATCATGTTAAGTTATTAATATCATATGAAGTTTGCAAAAAATTTAAATCAACTTTACAAATTACAACCAAGTTATATATATTAAATTCAAATTTGCACCATCTTATAAAACACATCATCATTCACACGATTATTTACAATTTACAACAATTTATTCATTCTCAATTCAATTAAAAGATTCCTTTTATTACCAATATACATATCATTATGTTTTATACCCACCTCCTTTAAAATTATGCGTCATTGTTTATCTTTGAATATGTGTGAGTATAGTTTTTTACATAAGGACATGAAAAAATAAAATAAATTAACACACAAATATATACATATATATAAAAAATGTGTGGTAAAATATAAAATTGAAATTTAAAAAAGAATTTATAAATATCATTTCATCACTGATATCTCCATGCATCCCTTTATCAACCCCTCATTGAACTTTAAATATATCGTTGAAGGTTGCAGCATTGCGATACCTTGTCGGTTTCTAACAACAAGCAAAGATAATTCGTGATGAATTTCGGGATTATTTTATGTCTGCGGAAGGATTAGTTCCATGGCAATTTTCCTACTCATAATACCCCATGAATTTTTGTTGTTACAAGTATCCTGATATTCTACAAAATACTGTAAACTGTAGATTATTCACAGTAGTTGCACATAATATGTATTATTGTACCTACATTATAAGCAAATAAATGTAATTTTAAAATGAGATAAAATGTATAGTGGAAAAAGAAATCGGGATAAGCGCTAGAAATTGCAGAATTTAATTTACTTTTTACATTTATATAATAATTATATAAAAGTAACAGTAATAAAATAAATATTATTTTATTACCTATATTTTTGTCAAAATAAGGTCTTTGATAAATAACCCGGTTTCCATTTCTACTCTACATACATTGTTATAATTTTTTTCACTTACCTCTTCTGCTTCATTTCCATCAGTGCAACGTGTTCTTTTATGGTAAAAGAAATAATAGTAGCTCATATCCAAACCAGCTGCACTTCTTTGGGGAACACCCACTTTTCTTACTCTCTTCTAATTTTTTGTGCTCCTGTCGAAATTGTGATTTAAGCGTGTGAATTTTCTTTTCTACTTCAGGGACAGTTATATCCAATTGCTGTGCAATTTTTTCAAACGCATCCCTCTTTTTATTTCTATTCTTATAATCACTACATGTGACTTCCGACAAACATGGGCTGCTATGCAATATTCAATAAGTTCGAGGCTTTTTTCTTGATTCTACATTGTAAGTTCAAATAATAATAAACCACGAACGAATCACAACAATAATTATTATCACAACACTAGAGAGTTGTAAACAAATGACCTATGCTCAGGAACACGTCCAGACTTGTCGCAACTTGTTCAATAATCCCTTGTTTTCCATCTCCAACGGGAAACAAGATACAGGGCTGATTTTGTTTCGAAACATTTCTGAACAGTTCCGGAACAAGTCATAAACAAATTTGAGCTTCGAAACATTTGTTTACAGTCTGGACTAGGCTTAATACCAATAAGTAAGCAACATTACGAAAAACTAAGAAACAACAATTGAAAGATGAAACTTATAACATTCAAAGATTTGCACCAAAACGTAAATCATGTGTGTATATGTTACCGTTAAGGCAGGTAAAATAAATTAAATATAATTTTAGGTTAGGCCTAGACTGAAAAAAACAACTTCTTGAATGTATTTACATTCATTACCATAGCAACCAATTGATTAAAATAACAGATAAAACAGTTGATTCGGATGTCCAGCTTTTAGTACAAAATAATATTTTAAGTTAGGCCTAGGCTCAACCAACACATGTTTCAACACACACAAACCAATAAAAACTTGCTTTAAGAGGGGGCAAAACCCAGAAAATACGTGGCGTAAAACATACTCCACGCGGGAGCAAATAACGTTGCCATTTTTCATTTTAAAATTTTCAAACAAAAACCATACTATAGTAAAAGAATTAAGTAAAATCTTTTGCTTTTTAAAATATAAAAAATTTCATCTCCTTTCCTTCTACATAGTGCTAAAATAACAGATTTTACGGCAAATTACCGTTCAATTTGTACTAAAACTATTTATTTGATCAAAATTTTACAAAGCAGTCCGAAAATAACAGTATTTCATCATTTGAATGAAATTTATTTTGAACCGAATAAAGTGTATTTGTCGACGTTATATGTATCCGCGTAAAGGCTTACATTACCAAAACTACGCTGAAACGAGCTACCCCTGGTTGAGAAATATTGAACTATGTCAGCGCGGAAGGATACTTCGACCATTCATAAAATAGGTTCACCACACAAGTTTGACTTATCTCGGCTGTTATTTATATCGTTTGTCATTTGTTTTACTCACATACCGTTTCTCCGACATTTGTTTGTCAAATTTATAAAATATATTTTGCTTTATTCTTGCAGGTCAAAATAGCAAATTTTATTTTTATTAAACGAAAATCTCTGTTAACTTCCTTGATACAGTGGTCATACTTCGTTATAGTATTGGCGGAGTATTCCTGGAATTTCTGTGTACATTATTTATACATCGCTAGGCCTATCATTTTACAAGGGAAACTAATAAATTTGGCCAGTGGAACATTGACGGGACGGTTTTGATACCTACATTTGATACGATATTTGGTATCGATTCAATATCGAAATAATATATTGATACCCCAATAATATCGAAACATTAATAACGATATTCAAGTTATCGGTATCGGAAGTATCGAATAAACTTACCATACGCATACCAGTTATTCATTTAGCCTGAAGTGGTAAATACATATTAATTACATATGAATTGCTCAAATACATGAAATATCGTGTTTTTTCAGTTGCAATATATACCACAAAAACTTAAAAATTGTACTTTATTATTGAGAATTAATTATAAAACAATATCAATTCTGCAGATGGAGATGTTTGTATATAGCATCAATAGTAAATAATATTGTAGACTGACGCAAGCACTACACATAAAGCACAAGGATCAAAAGGCAGTTTACAGGGGTTTACTCGTAATATTTCCAGTACTGGAAGGCTGCCGGAACTGATCAAAAGTGACCGAAATGCGGACAATTTTTGAAACTTTCCCTTCTAAAACTCATACTTTACTTTGGTGAGTTTAAGGGTGCAGATAATTATGCTTACTTTTATAAGAATAGTACGCATGTATAAGTAACTATTTTTGTACTTGTATATTATCAATATAGCACATAGCAAATTTTAGAGCTACATACTATTTTAAGAAAAAACTTGGTAAAATGTATCTTATTTAGTCAATAGCCTTTATCAGAAATTTAAACCCTCGGTAAAAGACTGTAAACCTAAACACATTTTATATATATCAAGAAATTACTTTTCTTTATACAAAAACAATTAAACGCAAGCATGCTTATCACGAGAACATAACACACAACGCAGACTCTTGTTAGTGAATTATTCTAACAACACTCAAAAGTCACAAAACTAAACATCACAATGCCACTTTTTACTTTTTGACAGTTCGCGAGAGGTAGCATGCACCGGGTTAAATCGCCATGCTGTCGGTGTTCAGGTAAAACCGTTTAAATATTTTTCCCTTTCGACCTTGTATTGTGATGGCGTTTGTCACTGTACAGCCATTGTTTGAATGTCCCTATTCCGTGTTGTGCTCTCATTTGGGATATTTAAAAAAAATTATTAATCGTGAAATTAAATCAGTTATTCCATAAGTATTAATCTCTAAATGTGGTCCAAATTATATGATGTTTGGTGTTATTTTGATTACAACAAATTCATCAATATGTTATAAACTTTTTCATGCCGAAAAAGTTAATAATAAATAATATAAAAGTTTAATCATCGCTGGTTTTTAAACTTGTCGGCCACCTTGACTCTGAATCATCGGTCTCTTATTCGTAGTCGTTCGTGGCAATGACTACATATCAATAGTCATTGTTTGTGGTGCTCGCCGAACATCAAAGGCGTACCGCGAGGCTGGCAAAAGGGTGTCTGGTGCTCCCTAGTTGTCCCATTTCTATTCCAAACTGAGGGACAATGTGGGAGACTTTACTGTAGTTAGCTCGCACTGTAGTGTGGGGATATCTTGAGGTTTTTATATTGGTAAAAATCAAACCGAAATTGGTAAGTAAAATTCCGAACCGTGATTGTGATTGAAGGAATGGATGGTCCAGTGCAACGTTAAAACAAAACGTATTTATAAACAAATTTATAAAAAGCTGTACCGGAAAGGCGTTCCGGCACCAGTAAACCCCTGCAGTTCTAAGAAAAACACAATCCTACCAATGGTTTGTTTACTTTTTGTCATCTGTCCACTATCTCTTGTGAGGGGTGGGGGGACTAAGTACAGTGGTCAAGTTCATATTGCGTTTCGTTTCGTCAGTTTTGTGTCATTCAGAGCGGTATTACAGGTTCTTTTTGTTACAGGTTAAAAAAAATCGGACAAATAGATCACATTAACAAACTGCACAGCTATTATTACCAAGTACAAGGTCAATTAAAAATAACTGAACGAAATAATTGTCTTTTTGTAATTTGGACCCCCAAGGGCATTTATACGGAGACAATTTTAAAAGACGATATCTTTTGGCAAACGCAAATGAAAAATAAACTTTAAAATTTTTATCTTGATTGCATTTTGCCAGAAATAGTGGATTCAAGAAAGAGAAGATCCATGCCAATAAGAAATCCACCCTACATCATCAAAGCTATGGAAAAACGAAAGGCAATTCGAAAAAAATTAACTTTCCATCGCCATGCTAAATTGTATTGTGTACCTGTCCGTCTGCTAGTTTTTAAGTTTGTATATAGTGTTAATAGTGAACTAGTTAATATTTTGAATATTTATTTTCATGTAATTTTTTTATGTTTGGTAATATATTGGCGTGAGAATATAATGTAACCAGCCTTGTAAAATGACTGGTTGTACTTGGTGAAAGGAAATATTACAACTTTAGATTGTTCTGAACATGTTAGAAACGTATTTTTGAAATCGGTCCATATACCGGACCCACGAACTAATTTTAATCGGCTCCAGTTTAGAAAATTTTCAAAATATCAACCTAAAAGTTTTTTTACAAGTTAAACATATAGATTCAAACAAGATCAAGGAGTATAAACCATTTTTATTATTTACTTTTAAAAGCACAAGTAACTTAAAAAAGTATAATTTTATACCTTTTTAGATTTTTTATCAAAACGATTGAGTTGATCAGCTGCAGATTAGTCAACTTTTTAAATACAGTTTTTAAAATAAGTATAGCAAAAATTAATTGTATTTGTAACTTCTGTACCAATTTTTAAACCGATATGGTCGAAAATGGAGTCGTTGAATCCGAAAGTGTTATAGTTAAAACGAAATAGGTAAAGCAGAAGATTATTTTCAAACTCCTCGTTTTTAAAAATAACATGAAAAAAATCGTTCATACTTACTAAGAATAGTTAGCTATACTGGTGCATTCAACTTGTAAAACAAATTTGATGTTGATATTCCAAAAATTGATGAAACTGGAATAGATTGAAATTATTTCGTGGGTCCCGTACTACTAAAATCGAGAAACCCATTGATAAGTCAAGTGGCTCTAAATCCGGTCATTTTCAAGATAACAAGCTGAGACTCAGCATAAATGTTTAAAGTACATTCGTTTTTTCGTTTTTTCCAGACTAACCATTGCTCGGAGAAAGGAAATACATATGACCTTTTTTATTGAAAAATACTTCCCCTACACGGTGGTATTTTTTTTCTTTATCTTCTTTAGAAGTGTGCTGCCTTTAGAACACTATACTTTGATACACTACACTGCATCTATATAAAATAAAGTGTCAGTGCCCAATTCAATCAAAGATAATGTCAGCAATATATTGATCATTTATTGTAGCTTAACATTTGCATAGGTATTGAAAACAAGTTAGGTATTTGAATATAAACAAAGTCCGAAATATTTGTTCAATAGTTGGGGTTATAACCCCCAAACCCCCCCCTGGTTACGCCTATGCTATTGGTGAAATGTAAAAAAAAAATTACTTATGAATTTTAAGTTACATAACAGTCTACAGTTTAATAATAATTGCAATTTATTATAAGTTTTACTCTAGATTCATAACATTAATAATGCAGTATAATACTGTATAGTACATAATTGTTGTAAACTAATAAAAACATTTCATTACTAAAATAAATGACGTATTGCTTAAACAGTAAACAAAACATATTTCATCTCAGTTGTGCTAGCTACTTATGGTCTTTAGAAGAGGCCGTAAGGAATAAGCAAAGCACCAAGCAATAAGGAAAGAAATGTTTACAAAACCGAAAAGACGGATCAAGGTCAAAAGATTTGGTGCGTAAGCAGATGTCTACTCATAGAACATAGAACTGCCGGCGGGAAACAGCAGGAGAAGGTTGGAATAGTCTGTAGTAGAAGGAGAGGGGGAGACAGAACTACTTTTCGTAGTAAATTCATTGCACATCAATGTTAAACGCCTCCGTAGAAGTTCCAAAATGTTCCGATAGGCTCGCATGATTTACAAATAATTTCTGTCTTTTGCCCCCTCTTAAGGCATTTAAAAATAAGAAAAAACTATGTTACATCCTAATTAAAAATGAATAAGACATATATATTATAGTAGGCCTATTTATTGATAATATACGGTAATTGATGGTCTCTTTTTACTTTCTCCACCCTATACGTAGTATATGGAGAAAGTATTGTTTTCGTAAAAATGTTCGAATTTGAATTTTCAGTTGAATTATCTGTTTTGGTGCTCCCAGAACCCCAAAAAATTGTTTAGTGCAATTATCTGTGTTGGTGCTCCCTGAACCCAAAAATATTTTTAGTGGAATTTTTTGTTTTGGTGCTCCCTGAACCCAAAAAATTGTTTTTAACGTGGTGTCTGTCTGTCAGTATGTATACACGACCAGAGGGGACACTATTGGTCCGATTTTCATGAAATTTGGTATGTAGGTACTAAACCCTAATATCTCCAGGCGTTTTTTTCATTTTTTGGAATTTTTAAGGGTAATTTACCCCAAAAAACCAATAAAAAACGACAAAAATGCAAATTTCTCAAAAACGGCTCTAACGATTTTGATCAAATTTTCAGTATTTATAGTGCTTAAGATGCCAAACAAAATGACACCACCCGCTTTTATCAAAACTTCGGCGTTTCATAATTATGGGGAAATGTTAAAAAATAAACAAGTTTATGTTGCCAATCTAGCATCACGGCGACGGCCGCACGGGGTAGCACAACGGTAGCGAGGACGGCCAGTAATTCAAAGGTCGCGCGATCGAATCCCGCCTGGTACAATAACTTTTTTATACGATTGACGTAGGTAGAATATTATTTTTTTGTTTTGTTCTAAAAAGTAGTAAATAAAATGATTAAAAACAATATTATTTTGACTACAGTAAGTTGGGAGAAAGTTTGTGTCAGTTAACTGATACCGTTTATTGGTAAGGGTTTTGATTAAGTGTAGGCCTACACCTGAGCCTTATTGGTTCTTTTAAATTTTATTATAACTGTTGTTATAAAATATACGAAATAATTTGATTTGAACATTTAACATTATTTATCATCTTAGTTTTGAGGTTATTGTTAATCCTACACCTTTATATTATAAATAAAACATAACATATCTTTTTAGAAGGTTTCATCGGGGGTTGGAGTGTGGCGCACGCAAGGGTCTCCCCTGGTCTATATATATAAAAGCCAAATTCACTGATCACGATTTCTCAAAAACTACTGAACGGATCGGAACGAAATTTTGTATGTAGTTTCCTTCTAGGGCCATAGGTGCTCACTAAGAAAGGTTTTCAAAAAAGAGGAATTTTCAAAAAAAATTTGATTTGAAATTTTAGAGGGGTTTGGGGTCAAAGTGACTAAATCACGATTTCTCTAAAACTACTTAAGGGATTGGAATAAAATTTGGTATGTAGCTTCCTCTAGAGCCATAGGGGCTCATTATGAACGGTTTTAAAAAAAATCTAAATTTTAAGGGGGGTTTTGGAGATTAAAGTGACTAAATCACGATTTCTCTAAAACTACTGAACGGATCGCAATAAAATTTGGTATGTAGCTTCCTCTAAGGCCATAGGTGCTCACTAAAAAAGTTTTAAAAAAAAATCTAAATTTTGGGGGGTCAAAGTTACTAAATCACGATTTCTCTAAAACTACTGAATGGATTGGAATAAAATTTGGTATGCAGCTTCCTCTAGGGCCATAGTGGCTCACTGAGAAAGGTTTTATAAAATTCGAAATTTGGGGGGGGTCAAAGTTACTAAATCACGATTTCTCTAAAACTACTGAACGGATTGGAATGCAATTTGGTATGTAGCTTCTTCTAGGGCCGTAGGTGCTAATAAGAAAGTGTTTTAAAAAATTCAAAATTTTTTGGGGGTTTGGGGGTTCAAAGTTACTAAATCACGATTCCTCTAAAATTACTGAACGGATTGGAATAAAATTGAGTATGTAGCTTCCTCTAGGGCTGTAGGTGCTCATTATGAAAGGTTTTCAAAAAATTCGGAATTTTTGGGGGTCAAAGTTAATAAATCACGATTTCTCTAAAACTACTGAACGGATTGGAATGAAATTTCTTAAAGACTAACCCACTTTGAGAAATATTGATTCCTATGAAAGCATCTATAGGTAATGTTTGACTTAGTTTTTCAGCAGCATTTATAAATTGCATCTGTACGTTTTCAAATCATTTTGAACACTATAACTAGACTGCATAAATATTCTTTTATGATTACTGTATAATATGTCTTAATATAAGAAGTCTATATTTGAATCAATTTTGTTAATTTTAAGCTATGGAATTTCAATTGCACATTTAATAAAAAGCCAAAATCAGTAACCTGAGATTTAAGAGTTCTAAATAATTTAAAAGCATAATACATTTTATTGTAAATATACTAAGTGCTCTAAAAGGCTATTAACAGTTAAACTGTAGAACAAAAATAAATAAATAATAATTCCAATAGTGTTAAATAAAATTTACTTTGTTCACAATAACTGGCTTATGATTTCAATTATTTAAGATACCTACATAATAAAGTTAGTTTTTCAAAAGTAAAATTAAATATTTTTTAAATACTAACACGTCGTAGAATTGTAATCTATTATAATAACTTATCTATAACAGGAATATTATTACATTATATAAATTTATATAATAATACTGTCATAATATATATATATATATATATATATATATTTAATTTGTTTTGTAAACTATACGTATATAATTACAAAAATATATTTTTCCCACAAGTTGCTCGTAATAAACTGTGAATAATAAAATTAAATCTAATCAGAATCATGTAATTTGACATACCGTAGTAGTCAAGATTAGGTTTTTTCATTCCATTTTAATTCAATGTCTTTTTGTTTTTTAGTGTTGGTATTGGTACTTGGTATTGGTATCTGCATTTTTATTTAACCTCATGCTCATGCGCTCATCGTGCAAAATCATTCAATTGAAACGTTTGTTTAAATTTTGGTACCAACAACGAATCTTTTGTTTCCTTTAACGAATTTCAGGGAAGGTAAGTATTGTCTTAATAATTTATAAATGCCTTATACAAACTTCACGTTGGTCTTCTCCTTCTCAGTTCTCACTCTTCTGGCACTGGCAGTCTTAACCCACACTCACTTTTTTTCAGGGCATAAAAACTTTCCTAAATATTTATGCCTGATAATGTTATGAGATGTTGCATTTATTCAAATAACTAATTCTAGTCATGCTTGTGGGTTATATTTTGCAGTTAGGTATGTATAGGAAGTAGAAAGGGTAAAAGAATAAAAAACAAAAAAAATCTCACTTTCAGTTTCTTTTTTAGGTTAGGCCTATGAGGTTTTGCCATGATACACGAGTTAGTCTTAGTCCTTAATCAGCAGTTTTAGTCCATGTTGTACCAGTTTCTGGCATTGTAATAAGCTCAGGAGTGATAATATTTTAGGTAAATGTTATTGTTATAGGCCCTACCAAGCGTAATTTTATTTTGACAGTAAGGCTAACAACAGAGGAGACTCTGGTGTACGGGACACTAAATGTACTATCAATTAAATGTGTGTCAACAGATGAGACACTGAGTAGTGCGCTACCAGATTCTGTGGCTCTACGGTGTCTCTCCCTGCGAGAAGCTGGGACACCGGAAAGTGTCCCGTACACCGGTGTCTCGTCTGTTGTTAGCCTAAGCTTAGGCCTGTATCAAATTGATCAAGATCTTTGATCAAAGATTTGATAAAAGGTTCTATCCTAGAGAACCTTTGCCAAATAAATTTGAAGTGTGCCAACTTTGATATAAGATTGTGTAGGCCTATTACACTATCAAATATTTCATCAAAGAAATTTGACAAAGAACTTCGATAGTGTAACACAGGCCTTACAAAATAGGGTGTGTATTACAAAATAATAGCTGTAAGTTAATTAATTACCTATGCTGATGTGTGTTAATTAAGGCTTAAACCTAGGCTATTTATTAGCATTGAGTCTGTATTCTACTTGAGAATGTAGGCTATTTTAGTTATTTTTATTGAAACTGGACACCCTTTTTGTTATTAAATAATTAGCTAAGTAGGCCTACCGGGTGCTAAATTTTGAAAGTAGAAATACATCTAGGCTAGGCCTGTATATTCATATTGAGTACAAATTTTTTTAAATAGGACTTACAACTATTTGCCAGGATAGTTAGGCCACTGGTGACATTACAACGCTAGTTGTGGCAGATCCCTTGCAGGGTTTCAGTTTTCGGCACTGAGTGTACAGCACAGCGCACCTGTTTGCAAACCTGACTATATTACTCACGTTAGGCTATCACTGTGAGTCAAACGCGCCCGTCAATTAGCACCGCTTGTTTGTTTATTTCTTTTATATTTTCATAAGATCAGTGTTGAGTTGAATAAGAGTAAACAATATTGTTGCCTAGTGCATCAACTTTTTAAATTACATTTCATTATTATAAATAATTGTGCAATTACTTAATTGTGTTCAGAATTAAAATAGCAGGAAGTGAAGCAGAAGAACATTACCAATTTCTTTAAAAAACAGTTTCAGTTTTCTTTGTCTTATATCTTGCAATAGGGTAATTGAACAAATTTTTTTCTACTTACCAGTAGTGATTATTGTATTGCAATAAATGATTCATAAAAACTTGTGTTTTTATATAAAACCCCATGATATTTGGTTTATCCGTAACAGTACTGGTCCCATCAAAACCAGGGATAAACGAGGTTTTAGTGTTATTTTACTTATTTAATTACGGTGAATTAAAATTTTTATCAAATGACAAAATGGCTTTTTACGCATTGAAATAATTTGACTATATTTTGTCAGATGGTCTTTTCCAAGTAGTTTAAAATTGACGTAATATCGTCAGATGGTCCCAAAAGGGTTAAAACTTACTTTAGAACTATTATAGGCTACTTAAAGTTACAGTGCCACACATGTGCACACTTGAACTATAACAAAAAACTATGTGGTATTTGTTTACTTTAACTTGTCAATCAAAACTACTATAAATACACAAACCTGAACTTTTTTCTTAATAAATATAGTATTTATACACTTCACTGCTGATGCCGGGAAACCAATATTATTTTAACCATCTTCAACACGTACAATATTAAAAACTTTCAAATCAAAAGTTCGTTATGGAAATTTACATTGTAAAGTACCGACATGTTTTTCTCAGCGTTCTCCCAGCGTTGCCGGATTGTTCTTGTTCTTTTTTGTGTAGAATCAAACAGTTTAGGCAACTCAACTAAGTAAACATACTGTGACTGAATAGTATAGGTTAGTACCTTTAGGTTTTTTTTTATTTTAATTATATAATGTGATAATAACGACAAAATATTATAATCATAGGCTAACTGTTATCGGCCAGATGAAGTTAAAAGTAAACATACTGTGACTAAATAGTATAGGTTAGTACCTTTTAGGTTTTTTTTTCAAATATCATTTTAGTCCGTTATACGCTCGGCTAATTAATTACAGAACCAATGAGATTCAAATGCTGCGGTCAGCTGTTTAGTAGTACACTTGATTCAAATACAGATTTATACACACCTTATTCAGTACAATAACCTATTGTTCGATTTGGCAACGTTGATGAAATTCTTCTTCAATTACGCAGTTATGGTTTAGTTTTTATTGTTCTTAATGGTACGATGTTATTGTTTGTGTAATTACGTTTTGTTACATTATTTCCTAATTTTATTGCTTTGTGTTTACTTTCGGGATTAATATTGTTTACTTTATTTAATTCTTACGTGTTTGGTGTATGTTAAGTGATTTATTTTGTTATAATTACGTGAAATATTGCGGAAAAGTCGAAACTTAACCTATATAATTTCAACTTTTATTTCTTTCATAACTCCTACAAATATTATTTCCCGGGAAAATTTTTGTTGTTTTTAGAATCAGTTAGATGTGTTCTTTCATTTTACATCAAATTCCCTTAGAAATCGATTGACAAGTTAAAGTAACTATGTTTCATGACATTGACTAAACGTCGCAAATATATGATGAAGTGTAAAACGCTGAAAAAAATATTGAAAACAAATAAATAGTGCTTGAACATAGCTTTTATAGGTTATTACAAAGTAGGCCTATAGTAACTCATTTGAACAAAGTCGTACCTCAATGAGTCTAATTAGTCTATGGCGATTGTAACAAATGTTTGTCCCAGTCTATGTACAGGGGCGACCCTAGGTATTTTTCAAGTGTAAGCAAATCACTTTTTGGTGCTTCTACCCCTCCCCCTACCCTCTCATAACTCAACTAACCAATCAGAGCATTTTTATCGAACTGTAATTTTGACCAAATGTGAAACATAGAAGGTGGGTCATTCTCTGAAAAAGGTACATTTTGTTGTCACATGCTTCTTAAAAATGTAAGATAATTCTTTAATGTTTTATTTTGTCATTTTAATATAAAATGCAGTAAAACTAAACATACCATATTGAAATTTTGGTAAAAATATATAAGACTTTACTTATTTTGTTATGTGAATTAGTTAAATGTCCACTCCGTGGACGTCCCATACATTTGCATTTTTATAAGATTTATTTTTTCCTTGCAAAATAGTCTTTATTAATTTCTGTTAAAATTGTTATACTGAACATAAATACACATTAAAACTATAGAAAAATAACAAGCTTTTTCTGGCCACACATTTTAAAGATATTAATTTTAGAAATCTGTCCCTAGAGTACCACATCCCCTCCGTGGACAGATGAAATAATGCTAAATATAGATTATTGTTTTATAATCTATGCTTCTATTATGTATGAAGTGGAGGGAAAGGTAGCCATCTTGTTAGTGAATAGGATGTTTTTTCTGTGAATTGTTAAGGAAAGCTGTGTTTTGGCACATTGTTTTGAAGTTTCTACAACGTAAAGTTCTTGTTGTATACTCCGTGACCATCATAACTAAGGTAAGAAATTGTTTATATATATATTTTTCATATTCATATAAATGATTTAGGAGAAATAAGAATATATTCTCAGTTTAAAGTTTCTAACCTCAAAATTTAAGTCAGTATAAAATTATTTAGCTATTTTCATCTCCTCCGTGGACTTCCCCTCCGTGGACAACCAATGTCCACGGAGGATACATATATTCAACGGAGGAGACAATAACAGACAAATATTAAAGGGAATTTATTTTAACTAGTATTTTATTTACTAAAACTATGGTCTCTAGGCCTAGTTAACATTTATAATAAATCTAGTCAATATGAATTACCGGTAGGCTACTATTATTTAATTTAAAGGTAGGCCTACAACGTTTCTTTTCTATGTTACAAATGGCTCTCATCTGAATATTTTTTTTTATTATTTACCATCCAATCTGCATATTTTTTTAAAATTAAATGTAATTAAATAGTGGCTGTTTTTTTAAACTGTGCATGGGCTAATTATATGAATGGGTTAGGCTATATGAAAAATATAAATTTTGATTAACTGTGTCCAATTATATGATACATTATTTTAAAAAGGTGTTATTTTAAAACATTTAAGACCTTAAAACCTATAAAATAACCCAACATTAATAATTTTGATTTTATAAAAATAATAGGGGAATAAGCAGTAATTTTATTTTAAAGATAACATTGCACTGATATGACCAAAAAAAAAAAAAAACACCATATGGCTGATGAGGCCCTTAACTATCTGTTAATTCAATAAGTAGGCCTATAGGCCTATTTCTCAATAAAACATTGAATTTTTTGTTTTGTTTTTTAGATAAATGGGGCGAAAGAAAAATAAGGAATCGGAGGCTAAGATTAAAAAGAGGCGGGAACAGAAAAAACTTAGTATGCAGCGTTCTAGGCAAAAAATGTTGGAGAATCCTACTTTACATGAGGAGGCAAAGAAAAAAGAAAGAGAACGCTATTATCAAAGGAAAGCTTTGGGAAAAATTAAGACAATTGAGTCAATGAATGATCGAGAGAAGAGAGTAATTAGAAAGATCTGGAAGAATAAAGCAAAAAAATATCGCAATGATAAAAAAAAACATGAAACAATATTGAACCATGCTGTAGAATGTACTCCTCCAACTTCTCCTTGTCAAGATAACAGTAATGACGAAGTAATCAGAAGTGGAATTGAAAGGGGGAAAAGAATGATACGAAGGAATAGAGAAAAGACAAAGAAAAAGATTAAGGAGTTAGAAGAAAATAATAAAAAATTGAAAACTCAATTAGAAAAATATAAAAAGAGGTTAAGCAGAATGTCAAATAAGAACAAGTCACAAGACGAGTCACCAAGAAAAAAGGTTAGTAGACTGTTAAAGAGTAAAGATAAAATAAGTAAACATGCACTTTACAAAAAAGTTTTATTTGCTGAAGTCATGACTAAACAAATACACGATAATTATGGTAAATACAAGTCACCTAAACAGAAGAGGCTTTTAGCATCTGCACTGGCTGGAAATTTTATAAAAAAATATCGATGCATGACTTATTTGCAAACCATCACATCACGCAAAGTTTTGGGAAAAGACGAACATATTAAAAATAAAATCGTAAGAAGACGTTTCTATGTGAACGAAAAAGTAAAAACACATATAACTAACTTTTTGGAGACTGACAGAGCAAGTCGTCTGTGTTCGGGAAAAAAAGAAACCATAACCAGAAAAAAGAAGAAGAAACAGAAACGTTATTTGAACGACACATTAAAGAATTTGCTTACAGATTTTAAAGAGCAATACACGCAATACCAAAATCTGAGCTATCAAACCTTTTGTCGTCTTCGGCCTTTCTGGATAACTTACCCTAAAGCATCAGACAGAGAGACATGCCTCTGCAAGACACATGAGAACATGATTTTGTTGACTCGTAAACTAAGTACTCTCAATTTAATAAATGAAAATTATCCAAATGATATGTTACAAACAATGTGCTGCAATAGAACGAATGAAAGTTGTTTAGAGCGCAACTGTTCTAAATGTAAGTTTCAGCAAGTAGTCATAAATGCATTTGAAGATTCTCCTGTGCAATATAAAAAATGGGCTATTAAGAAGGTACCTACTTTGATAAGAGGAAAAGTCAAAATGATTAGTAAAACTGTCAAACTTGAAATAGATACGACTAAGAAAAAATTAGTTGAATATTTCTTTAAAGAAATCCCTACCTTTATGAACCATGTTTCTAACATTATCCACCAATACAAGGAAACTTCAAATATTAAATCAAGGCTCTCTCAAAATGAAGTTTTGATTCATATTGATTTCTCAGAAAATTATTCATGTAAATATTTTCGGGAAATACAGTCAGCGCACTTTGGTGGATCAAAATCTCAGGTCACTATACACACTTGTGTCATGTACTGCCATAAAGATATTTCAAAAAAACCTATTTCCTTTGGCACTTTCAGTTCATGTAACAGACATGATCCAGCAGCAATAATTGCCCATATCATGTCAATTTCAGAAGACATACGAAAATTGGTTCCTAATTTGACAAAATTACATTTCTTAAGTGATGGCCCAGCTACACAATATAAAAACCGAAAGATGTTTCAGATGTTGGGAGGGTATCTGCCAAAGAAACTAAATATTGAAGAGCTCCATTGGCATTTTTCTGAAAGTGCACATGGAAAAGGCGCCCCTGATGGGGTTGGAGCTGTATTGAAGAGAACAGCTGATCATTTGGTGTCCCATCAAGAAGACATTCCGGACTGTGACACATTAGTTAATCTTCTTCAAAAACACATCAAAAGTGTTATTGTCAAAAAAGTAGATGAATCAGAAATAACTGCAGTTGATACCAAAATTCCAAATGATACCCAAGTCTTTAAAGGGACAATGAAGATACATGAAGTTGTTTTTAGGAGTGGATCTCATTTCTTAGAAGTAAGACGACTAACATGCAATGACTGTTCTGGTACTTGCCGTCACTATCTTTTGGGTCATATCCCTCTTTCTACTATGTACCGTATCCTTTTTAAACACTTAATATTTATGCTTATGTTTAATGAATATTTAATAGTTTGTACACATGTTTGAGAATTTTTGTGTATGGTTGTGAGTTTGTGTGGAGTATGTGTGCATGAATGCACGAATTATAACAAATGCATAGTGTTTCTTATATTGTTTTATGTATAATAGCATAATTTCTTTAACTTGCATACCAGTGGCTGAAAAACCTGCTAAACGAAGACTCTTCCCCAATGACTACAATTCTTCTGACTGTGACTCTGACCTGGAAAGTGTTGATGGAGTTTTACCCAAAAGACTGGCCTATTCTCAAATATATAGTTCAGAGTCTGAATCAGATACTACAGAAAACAAAAGCTGCAGATTTAAATGCAATGATTATTTGATTGTGAAAGTGTATGGCAAGAAGAGTGTTAAAAAGTACATCGGCAATGTGACAGAATGTCTTCTTGATAACGAATACAAAGTGCGTTTCATGCTCAGGTGTCCAGAAACTAAAAACAAGTTTGTGTTTAGTAATGAACCTGAGGCAATTATTCGTTTTGAAGATGTTGATAAAGTTTTAAATCAGCCTTCCCTTAACCATCGATTACAATATTGTTTTAATGATATTCCAAATGCTTTACTGATTTAAGGAGTTAATGTGAATTAATAATTTATTTCTCTTGTTCCTATTATTATTTAAGTGTGTTTTTCAACTCTTAATCTACTTGATTACAATATTGTTTTAATGAGATTCCAAATGCTTTACTGATTTAAGGAGTTAATGTGTATTAATAATTTATTTTTATTGTTCCTATTTTGTTTAAGTGTATTTTACAACTCTAAATCTACACTAAGTTTAATTTGATTAGCTGTATTTCATAAAAAATAAAGTAATAAAAATAATAGTAATTACAAGATGACTTAGTCATAAATAATTTAAATATAGTTCACTTATTGAGTCTGACAATCCCCTCCGTGGAATAAGTGTATCCTCCGTGGACAGCATATGAAAATAAATTGTTCATAATTTTGCAAAATAAACTTTAAAAACTTGACCACTTATATAGTAGTGTTCCTTAGTATTAGAACAATGAATAAAAACAAAATGTTTAATATTATTGAAATTTTTTGTTTATTTGATCTTTCATACACAAATTGCACCTTATTCAGAGAATGACCCAGGTAACTTATTACTCGCACTATTATTAACTCGTGCAATAAACCTTACAAACAAGAATTATAATTACATAACAATTTACAGGTAGGCTTAATCATAATGATATACAACTGCAATAAAATTACAAAAATAGTATCTTTAGAATCAAACTATCCTGTATTTAAAAGTGGATTTTCCTGGCTTTTACTTTTGAAAACTCCTTAAGTAGCAAGTCAGTGTCCATTTCATTTAACAATTCATTCTCAATTGCCAATGTTTCCAACCCACTCAAGTGTTCCTGACTGATAATTGAAAGTAAATATGTTTTTATGAGTTTTAGCTTGGAGAAGCTCCTTTCTCCGCTGGCAACTGAGACTGGGTGAGTCAATAATATTCGCAGTGCCAGATTTAGATTGCCTCTGTCAGGTCAGCCGGGATAGACGTATGACTCACCACGCACTGGCTAGTCTATTCGCTAGTGAAAGGGGTGTAAAATCTACAAGTGAACTCTTTTTGCGTCCTTCAACCATCAAGTGGCTACGGCCGCTGCAGGTTGTGCTAAACAAATAGAGTGGCGATTCGTTACTACAGTAGAGCGTCGAAAATCCGAACTAATTGTGACCGAGGGGGGTTCGGATTATCAATTTGTTCGGATTTTTGAAAACAGCAAAGAAAATGCCTTTTAAGCTCAAATATATGCCCTTTAATCGATTAAAGTGGTTAAACAGTACAAGCAGTAATGTAATTACAATACAGTATGTAAGACTACTTACATATTATGATTTAGAAAAACCTGCAAGTAACAGTAGGGCCAACATGATTACACTTGTGACTCTCAATTACAGTACAGTACATAATTAAAAGTTCACTTGTACATTAAAGTTAACACAATGAAAAATAAAAAAAATACTGTATAGTACACTACTGTATGTACGACAGACACATTGTTATAATGATTACACAAAGCGAAATGAATGAACTTTCTGTATGTTTACTGCTAGCGCTAAAAAAGCAGCTTATTAGCGTGACAATGATACTGACAGCCAGTCTGTTGTGAGGGCGTGTGAGAGCAGGTATTAAGAAGTGTTTATAAAGAGATAATAATATCATACTGCAATGAAGATTTTTGTGAAATTTTTAACGAATAATAGGAATATGCGAAAACGAAATTTTTGCAGGGGCTGCCTCAGAAAGCGTTCGGATTTTTGACGTTTCGGATTATTGACGTTCGGATTATCGACGCTCTACTGTATATTGTATGCCTACTTTGTACTGCTGTATTTTATTTCTCTTATATATTTAAATGTAGGCCTATACATAATTTTGGTTGGTTGATTTTTAACCCTTTCAGACCCAAATTATGTTAAAATGATCGGTAAATAAATGGTCGTACATATACTTTTATAATGACCTAATATATTATATACAAAAAATTTTTTTTTTTAATTTTGCTCACTTCGTTTTCCAAAAAATGAGTGTAGCCATTTGGCGTCATTGGTCACTTAAGGGCCATTCCACGCCAAATCATCCAGCCAAAAGTAGACTTGACACCCAAGGTTCTCTGATTTCAATAAAATTTGGCATAGATAATATATACATATAGATAAGAAGAAATCCAAAATTTCAGTTTGTTCTGACAAATGGTTCCAGAGATATGTCTATTTGAAGTTTTAAGCTAATTCAGTTTCCGAGGTCCATTTGGGCGCTAAGCTAGCGTACATGTATTCTCGTCTTTCTATGTAGAATGGACAATTTTTAAGCTAGAGGCTTCAAATTTTACTCATATATTCAAAACTTAATGCAGAATCATATTATACTATTGAAATGAGTACCATTACTTACTATCACCATAAAACAATTCCTAAACACAAATAATTTTATTTTTCTGAAAACAGAACACTAAGTTACAAAAAGTTTCATAGCAAAAATCTCTCTCCAGCTACCCCTATAAAACTATATATCACTGGAAAGAGGATAAAATTATCTTTCAAATGGTATAAAAATAAGAGTGGGGTTTTGAGTATTAACATTTTTATCACACGTCAAAGTCGAAAATTAAATTTTAAGAAGTTCAAATGTGATTCTATATAAAATATTGATGACAAAGTAAGGATAATACCTAAGGTATACAAATGTAATACATTTGTTTGCAAATGCCTGCATATATATAAATGTGAGACAAAATATTGTGTCCTCAAGTTTTTAAGTTTGTATTAATAAAAAAAAATTAGTTAGCCTCTCCCGGTCATTGAATTTAAATATAGTTTTACAAAAAGAATAATTGGCCTAACTAACTTGTCCTATATCCTACAGTACTTAATTTACCTAAAACATGGCTAAATAGATCTACAGCTTTAGCCCTACAAGCATTAAAATTATATTTTATACATTATTATAGAAAAAGAAACTTAATAGTAAGTAAGTAAACTTAGTATATTAACCCTTACTTGTGAACTAAAACAGAAATTTATACAACATTTATAAATTTACCACCCTGAATAAACCAGTACAAACCAGTACTGGGTGACATAAACCAGTACAAACCAGTGTATACTTACTCTTGTAAAGACATGAATCATTCAAGTCTTAACATGTCAGTCACACTGCATGCTATTCTCAGTATGTGTAGAGCTGTGGTTCAGTTAACATTGGTGTTGTGTACTGCTCATTTTTATGAAATAGTCTACTTTAATTGAATTGATATTAATGTATTAAAAATATATAATTGATTGTGTAGTGTTTATTTTTATGATGGAAGAAAGTGCTGGACCAAGTCAAGTGAGACCAAATATTTTTTGTACAGTAGGTAAACTGTCAAACTCTCATTGTGAACATTTTACACTAACAAAAGACAAAAATGTATATTTAATTTTTGAAAAGCTTTTGAATGAAGATATAGAAACATTAAGTTGGCGCACAAATAATCAGTTTCATGAAAATGACACAATTTGTTCCCACCATTTTTGTTACTTTTTGAAATATTTTGAAAAAAGCCAAAAATCATGTGTGATCCATTTAAAAAACATGCGGTGCCTATGACTAAGAGAAAAGATTTAAGAGTTATAACTTTAGAAAAGGAGAAAGATGTTAGAGAGCATAAAAATATAATTTTAATTCCAAGAAAGCTCTTTGCAGCAGTTGTAGGAAGTTGACCAATGTGACAAACACAGGATTAAATAATGACTGCGTTATTGATAGTAATGAAGATATTGGCAAGGAGCTTACAACTGCCAAAAGAGTAGTAGAAAAAGAAGTATTGAATGATTCGCTTGCAGGTTAAAACGCAAAAGCAATATTAGCTACTACATGGTGTATTTTTAATAATTTAACTACTATTTTTGAGTGTTTTCAGTTTTCTAACTAACAAAATTGATGTATTTATTATTTTACAAAAAAAGTATGAAAAATTATGTTATGTACACTTTGATTAGCCTAATACAAGAAATTATATTGAATAAAAATTGTTACTTTATAAAAATATATCTAAGCTTTGTTATGAAAATTGTAAAAACAGTTTTTGTCTTTTGTGAAACACAACATTACATTTTTCACATTTTAGTCTGGCATATGCCTTTACACACTGTTTGCATCGCTGTTTTGGTTCAATATGCACTGGCCAATGTCCTATTTGATCATATTGCACATCTACGTTTGGTCTAGGAGATTCGGCCCGATGATTCAATTTGGAGTCGCTGTTTTTTGAAAAAAATATTTCACTTATATAAAAAAAATTTTTGATTTTGAAGAATGTTTGTTAAACTGTTTTCACTTATTACTACACTTTTATATCAGAAATTTAAATTTAAAACACTTTATTTAGATAGATAATAATTAAACAATCTAGGCACACATAACCATAACACAGTAAACGTGAACACACGACCAGATGACAAGGAAAACTGCAATATCAATCAGTGACACCAACATGTTTCGTGACCAACATAACAAAATAAAACTATAGTATAAGTTTAATATGCCAAACTGAATCATTGGGCAGTTTTAGTGTGGTTTTACAAAGAATAAAGCTGACGACGCCATATGGCATCATTAGGTCTGAAAGGGTTAATTGGCAAAACTGCAACTGAAGAAACGAAAACTAATTCTTTTATGACAAATAATTTGTGTTGCTGGTTTTTTTTCTATCGTCGTAAACTATATTCACAAAGTTTACCGCGTACGCCCATGTTGCGGAAGACACCTCCCGTGTAGTTTGCTTATACGTCGGGCCGCCCCTGTCTATGTATATATTGTTTTATAGTGTCACAATAGCCTATGGTAATGAAATGAGCGACATATATATGCGATGGTTGTTAGCGAACGTTTTAAACCTATTTATTAGCCTTGATTCTGTATTCTACCTGTGTGATAGAGAGAATCTAGGCTATTAGTTACTTATTTGGAAACCCCTTTTTAGACTAGGCAAATTAGAACAAATTCATCCGGAATAACTAAATTTTGAGATACAGTTCTGATCGACATTGGGTTTTAAAAATTGATAAAAAATAGTGAAAATCTTTTCCCAGTTGATTTATGAAGTCGCTGGTTTAGAATCTGACATTGAAAAACATCCCTGATGCCATAGGTGTCCCCAAAGTATAATATTAATAGAATATTGTTTTTTCTTGTATATATATGAAATAAATTTGGTATCATTAAAAAGTTGAAACTTTCTTCTTTTAAATGACGGCCTTGAAACGGCAATTGAATTTTACCTATTTGGGGCCACCCGGCATCAGCGACATCTTTCCCTAGTAAAGCCTCCAACAAGCATGGGGCGTATTTTCTGATGTCAGATTTTAAATCTTTTAGATACTTTTTATGCAGCTCCGATGCAATTCTGTCCGAGCCGTCAATCATCATAATGTAGGCTTTTTCCTGATCCATTTTTAAACACAATTCAGAAAACCCTAAACTCTAGACAATCTCAAAATTCAGTTATTTTTTCTTATTCCCCTGGTCTATTTGTTTTTAAATAATAAGCTAACTTACTATCTTTTTAAAATGTATTTTGAAAATACTTAGTCCTATAGGGCTATATTCATAAGAGTACACATTTTTTTAAATGGGACTTGCAACTATTTGGATTTATTGACCTTTCTGTAGGTTTCAGTTGAAGCTGCAATTTAGGATTGAAATTCATTTTGTTTTTTATTAATAGTTTTATGGGCAATGTATCACTATTAAATTAGGTATTTGAACTTTGAGCTAAAGTTCCTGTGTAAGCTATATTTAATAATTATATTTATGGAATATGTTAAGTGTCGTTTGAAACTAGGTTACTTGGTTAGAGTTTGAGCATAACAAAATTATTCTGTCTTCATTCGTTACCATATTATTATTTTATTTTAAACAATGTAAATCTCTAATTAATCTATTCTACTTATTATATTTGCAGGATTTTGTATTACGGTTTAAGATTTCTAAGTTTTTTTACGAACCTATATTGAATCTTCCATGATGTTACCGAGCAATTGTTTTATTCATTAAATCGAGTAGGAAGGTGCCTCTGGTCTGATATTTTAGTAGACAAGATGAACTTTTGCTTATTTGAGCTAGCAATTATAGAAATGAAATGTTTTATATATTGGATCTAGTTAGTCTTCATACAGTATTTTTAATAAATAAATAATTGTTTTACAGGAACCTATTGTTTTTTTATATGGAAGTTTGGATTGTGGGTGTTTGAAATTAATGTGTTTTGTATGATGTGATTTCTAACTGCAAAGGCTTATAGCCTACGTAGGAAATGCAGTGCATCTTATATTTTTAAAGTTTCTGTAGATATGTCAATTTATTTTAATATACTTGATCATCTATTCTAATTTTATATTTTAATTACATTGAGGTCTAAATACATCTGTGTTAGAATTTAATTTCTTTTGAAGGTATTTTGATTAAGAAATTACAATAGCCTATGTTGTTCTCTACTTCTGTAAACAAGATACGAAAGAATAGACATTATCTGATTGTTCGCTTACAATAATTAGCCTACTACATGTAATTTTATCATTCTGTATTACCTTTGATGAATTTCAGAGAAAACATGTTGGTTATCTTGTTTTTTCCTTCCATTCTATTCTCATTACTCATTTATATCAAACAAACAACACTATTTCTTAACTGTGATATTGGTCAATTTGGTATATTTGTTCTAGATTGTACATTTCAGGTTTTTTTTTAATTATCCCTTGCAAAATTAATTGGTCTGTATTGTTTTCATTTTTGCACGTCAACCATTACAATGGTGCTAAGTGTAACTCTAGTACAAAATTATATTATTACATGGAGATATTTAGTAAAAATTAATTTTATGTGTCTTTTACAAAATATGGCCAGTCAGGATAGAGTTGGTTTCCTGAGGAGGCTTGTCAAATATAAGGAGGTTTTTAAGTAGCCTAATGGGTGATTTTATTTTACAGAAAATGGACTCGCCTATTACTGTTGATGTTATTAAGAAAGAAATAGATGATGAAGTGGAAATTCCAGTTATGTGGTGAGTATGTACAAATAACGTGCACAAAAATTGGTAACTTAAAATATTTTAAAGTGACTGTTTTTATTTTCACTAGACAAATGAGTGTAATAAATATTATTAAAAATTGGTTTTACATGTGAGAGAAAACTTTAGAATTAGAAATATTTAAACAAACAAAGTTTCAATAGAGATGGTTATAGTCTTTCCGCTCGGCCGTGATACCTAGGGGATAAAGCGACTTCACGGAACTCAACCCCCCTCCTGACCCGCCGGCCAGTGATAAATAATGACTCACCTAGTGGCGCTGTCCCACAGCACTAAAATTTTTTTTTATTTCAATTTTAAATTTAAAATGTTCATTTTTTTTAATTCTGCTTAACATTCTAAAGAAAATGAGTCTAAACACGACCAAAATACTTCATAAACTAGGATAAAAATACACATCTATATACAATAACAATGGAATGTTTATTTCTTTATTGTACAACGTAATAACATGACAGCTTGTATTGTCACTCATTAAATGATTCAGATAATTAAATAACAATAATAAAGAATCAATAAATTATTTGACACGTGTCTTTAAAACACAACAGTTAGTAGGAAACATATTGACATTTGCCAATGTAAGAATATGTGTCTCGAGATTTTGTAATAACCCAGTCAACGAATGATTCTAGAAGGAAAGTCAATAAGCGGAAAGACCAACTATGGTACATTGTTTGGGGTAACTAGTAGTATAACATACTAAAAGGTCCTTGACCCTAGGAGCAGGGGTGCAGAAAATGTTTTAGCACACGAAATTTCCCCAGAACACACTTTTTTTCACTAAAAAAATTCCCCAAAATTGATCGCTATTCGCTACAGTTGCGCCAGACATTAACACAATTTGTTTATCTATTTCAACATATTTATTGACATTGTTTTAATAATACAGTAATTATTATATTCATTATAAATTCGAATATAAATCTTTTTAAAAAATAGCATTATTTTTACTTAATTAACTGCGGTGAAATTAAATATCTACGGTGTAATATCTTCAGATGACCCCAAAAGGTTTAAAACAAAAATGTACAACTTGATTATTGCTATTTCATTATGTTTAAAAGTAGGCCTAATACTTAAGTGGTAAAAACAAAGTTAAATATTATGTTTAATTAGTTAAAATTCAATTACCGAATTACCTACCACAGTCACTGCTGAAAATCGTCCGGACAGATCACACGAATTGAAAGAAAGTTAAAAGTTACTTTTTGTTTAGTTAAACAAATAAGTGATCCCGACGTCAAATTAACTGTCAAAATCAGTTCTCCCATGTCCAAAAACACATAAAACGTTACCCCACACTGTATTTTCAAAATTTTGATAAAAAACATGACCCCAACGGGCTATGACTGTTTAACTGTCAAAATCGATTTTCTCGTACCCAAAAGCATATAAAAAACGATACCCCACACTGTATTTTCATAATTTTGACCCAATATTTTCAAAATTTTGACCCAAAAACGTGACCCCGACGCGCTACGACTCACGCTAGATAGCTCAAAAGCTTTTCAACTCTCCGAAATAAAATTACGAAGGTTTTGTTACCACCATAATGATATAAGCAATCACAGACATCGTTTTCTACGATGTCTGTGTGTGCTATATCGTGTATACAGGAAAACTGACACACAAAAAATCATCGCATAATTTCAATACTTCGGCATGCTAATGCGAGCCGAGGTAATAAATGAGTAGGCCTACGCACATCACATTGTACTCATTTTACTGATAAACACTGACACAGAGGATATAAGTAATACTAGGTATTACTTACTCTGTGACACTGAGTTCGAATTTCGGTAAAAAGAAATGAAAACACATCAGTAATACCTATACATTAAGTATCGTATAATTTGGTTTAAAATGATTTAATTCTAATCGCTTGAATAATATCATTTGTATGAAACTAATCTAAATTTGCATACCGGTATCATAACAATTATTTTTAATACCCAACGAACGTATTTGAATGCCCGTCAAGAATCAGAAAACTGTCATTCATCAACCGGCACAAAAATATCGTATCGGCGGCTCGGCAGTACGATATTTTGTGCGGTGAAGATTAATATCGTATCGACGGCTCGCGTACGATATTTTGTGTGGTGAAAATTAAATAGGAACCCTGTCCGACTTGCAGAGAGCAGACAACACACTTTGTGTGTGTTGGTGTGTATGGTAGTATGTATATGTATCATACAAACCGATTAGTCTGACCTTTGTTCCCATTAATTTCTTATCTATTTTCCCCCAAAATAATTATATTTTCCTTATTTTTTGTTGATTTTTCCCCGGCCAAAATTTCCCCAGCTCAGTCCCAATTTCCCCCGAACCTCGTCGGGCGTTCGGACATATTCTGCAGGCCTGCCTAGGAGTGGTGGGGAGGGGGGTTAAAGGTAAATTTTTTTTATTTTTTGCCTATATCTCAGTAGGGGTTGGTTATAAAAAAAATATATACATATACAAAATTAAAGCTGACAAAATTCTCAACATTTTATATACCTATAGTATTTTTGCTATCTGTAACCGTTAATGAGATATATGCTCTCGAAAAACGGTAATTTTAGAAAAAAACGTTTCTTTGCATTGGAATACTTTATTATTTGTTCCCCAAGCGGTCTACCCTCGTGAGCTTTCTCCAGTTCTTATCTCGTTTGTAGAAAGTCAAATTATTGTGTATTTCACCTCAGTATATTATTTTATTTTATTATTACTATTATGTCGCTATGTCGATGGAAAAATGTTTTGTTTCTCGCTTTAGTTGAGTTTATATTTAAAACATAAAAATAACACTATTCTCACTCACATAGGTTTATTTATCAAATGTGTTTCAACGACAAACTCGTCATCCTCAGTGATATATGAGCTACAACGGACAGATTATAATATCTAACTCAACTAAAGCGAGAAACAAAACATTTTTCCGTTGACATAGCGACATAATAGTAATAATAAAATAAAATAATATACTGACGCGAAATACACAATAATTTGACTTTGTACGAACGAGATAAAAACTGGAGAGAGCTCACGAGGGTAGACCGACCGCATGGAGAAAAAATAATAAAGTATTCCAATGCGAAGAAACGTTTTTTTCTAAAATTACTGATTTTCAAAAGCGTATATCTCATTAACGGTTGGTTACAGGTAGCAAAAATATTATAAGTATAAAAAATGTAGAGAATTTTATCAGCTTTAATTTTGTTATGTATATATTTTTTGTAGGACCAACCCCTACTGAGATATAGGCACAAAATACAAAAATGGTATCTTTAACCTCCCTCTTCCGCCACCCCCTAGGGTCAAGGACTTTTAGTATATTATACTACTAGGTACCCCAAACAATGTGCCATAGTTGGTCTTTCCGCTTATTGACTTTCCTTCTAGACCCCCTTTTGGGCATTCGTTGACTAGGCTATAAGCATATAAAAAAAATAAAAAAAACAAACGACAGATTATGTTTACAGCACAACAAACTAATACTGAGCTCCACACACAACGGAAGAATTTTGCCTTTTTGAGTGAACTTTGAATGTTGATAATACAATTAATTATGATTCATTTAGGCCTACTACAAGCAATTATAGTATAACATCAGTTTTGACCGACTTTCATGCCGTGGATATGAAGAATTTCAGTCGCATTTGGACTCATTTTCTTTAGAATGTTATGTATAGAGTTCAAAAAACTTTAATGTTTTAAATTTACACTAGAAATAAAAAAAATTTGTAGTGCTGTAGGATAACGCTACTAGGTGAGTCATTGTTTGTCACCGGCCAGTCCGGCGGTGGGTCGGGAGGGGGGGGTCGAGTTCCGAGAAGTCGCTTAATCCCCTAGGTATCACGGCCGAGTGGAAAGACTATAGTAAAGCACAACCAACATTACAGATACAAGGTACATACATAAAACTTAATACACAGTACATACAGTAGTCAAGGTACATACATACAAGGCATAGTAAATACAATAGACTAACAGACGAGATCAACAATATTGCGGTCCATAATCTCTTCTTTAGTGCAATAGTATATTTCACACGGGAATATCCATTTTTACGTGTGAAACGGAGCTTAGCACGGAAATAATTCAGTCATACACCGGGAAAGACACTTTCGGGACTAGTTATGAACGATACTTTTCATCAAACTGCAAGATGATGCGATAAAACAATCCACCAGAAGAACAAAATTGAAAGTTTAAACTTATTACAAAACAAGCTAGCTAATAAGGTTATAAATATAAGTAATAATAATTCACGGTAGCTATACCGTGAATGTTAACTTCAACTTTTAAACTGTAAATTAAAAACGTTCTAAGAATTCCTAGTTTTCTTTATTTACTTTACCTAATTATTGTTGGTTTGTTTTGCCGTTACTATGGGGATGGTAGTTAACAGTGTGTCCAGCTGGTTTAAAATGTTGAAAATAAAGAACAAACACTAGCGCTGACAGTGGCAAAACTTGGAAGCTACTTTTCCATGCACTAGACAGGAAATTTTCCGTGCACTAGGGAAGGTATCGGAAAACAGCTGCTTTCGGCAATGTTTATGTGTATTGAAAATGCATTACTTTCAAGGCAGTATGATGAAAAAACTATTTTGTTTGCTTTGTATACAACACTTAAAATACTTATTGTGAGTTGCCTCAGAGTTGGGAGGAAGTCTATTAAACAACTTTGATCTTTAGTGTTTAGAACTAGATTAGAGTTTTTTTTAGCCGAACAAAATCAGTCAATTAAATATTTGGTCCTTGTTTGGCAATTGTGCTTATCACAACCAAGTTTGCATTCATGGTAAATTTATTTGAATATACAATCGAGCTTAAAGTATGAAAATACAAGCTAGAGGAAGAATGTAGAGCTCCTTGAAGAGGAGCCTATAGGAATCATGTACTTATAGTCTTCATGATTCTTATAGTCTTCTTTTGCCAGAGGAAAACCTTTTTATATGAAAAAGGCAAAATATGGCAACTAAACTGTCGCTAGTACACAATTCTAGTATTTTTAATAAATAAGTGATTCTAGCTAAACAGGTACACAAACAGTTGGTGTTAGCATTATAGATTCAGATAAATCTAGGATCAAGATGTTTACCCAGGAGCTTAACAGACTTTTTTTTTTGACATCAACTAAAAGAAATTTCATTGGCAATTGTAAAAAAAAAAACTAAACCAGTACTTTGATCTCATTTTGCTATCTCTTTTGAGATCCTCTAATTTAAAATGGTTGTCTCATCTGTATGCAGCATATATTTAATTTTTAAATAATATTAACATTAATAACAAACAAAAATGGTCCAAGTATAGAGCCTTGAGGCACACCACTGGTACAGTTAGAAAGTCTGAGTCCATTATTATTACATTTAGCCATTTGTCCTATCAATTAGGTAGGACCTAAACACTGATCAGTTTTAAAGGACAGTTTTAGACTGGTTAGCCTACACCATAATGCAGCAACTTCCCAATGAGTATCTTGTATGATACCATATCAAATGCTTTACTTAAATCTAAAAGTGAATTATTAAAATTGGATCATCGGTTGTCTCGTTATGAAAGTACACCCATTCAGACGGTTAATTTTTACATATTTAATTAACTTGTAATCAATATTGTAATATTTCAATGTCACGAAGTAAACATCTACTTGTGTCTGTTTTAACAAATAAGTAATAATTATGTGTTAAACCAACAGTATAAGTCAGCTGATTAGAGTTAGGCCTACACTTATCATGCTTCCTGCTTCCTGCTTAACTGTTGCAGATATCACTACCATTATCTCTTCCTTTATTACTCAAACATGGATTCTAATTATTAGTACACTGGAAAGTTTAATTATAATTAATCAGAATATTAAAAGTATGAGAAGTAATTTTGATTTGTTTTTAAATGAAATAACTAATTTGCAAAAGCAGCCTGATATAATTGTATTGACTGAGATTTGGGTGAGTAGCGATGAGATTAATTACTATTCTATTGACAGTTACACAATGTTATCATTGCAATGATAACTATAGGGCAGGCGGGGTAGTTGTTTACGCTATGGATGGACTTATTTGCAATGATGTGGCAGTCTTATCTCTGAGGTTTGTTCAGCTGATTGTCTGTTGATAACTATTCTTGCTGCAGGTCTACGATTTACTCCATTTGCTGTTTATAGGTTTCATTTCCGACCCTTTAATGAATTTTTGGATAACTTGGAAAATATTTTCAAATCCCTTTCTTTTCAAAACATTGTTTTCATTGTCGATGTTAATTGTGATATTCTGGCGGATAATATGGTAGCTCGTAATTATGTTGGATTATTGCTAGTTTTGGATTTACTTCTCTTATTGATGAGCCAACAAGAATTACTCAAAATACTAGGATGGCATAGACCATGTTTTTATTAGGTTTTGTGATAATCTTACTCGTTCGTTAATTTATAAGGCCAGTGTTTGCAATGTGGACATAACTGATCATTCACTTGTTTTAGTCGAGTTCAACTATGGTCGGAACACTGAAATTGTTTCTTTGCCATTTTATAAAATTAATTGAACTTCATAATGCGTTAGGCCTAATTTATAAAAATTGGTCGTCGGTTTACTCACAAAACTTTCCTTCTCAGGCATTTCAGGTATTTCTTGACATTTTGTGCTCAACCCTGGAAAACTGTAAAGAACTAAGTACAGGGAGGAAAAAAGTAAAGGAGTTGAAACCTTGGATTACTCAGAGACTTTGCGTTAGGTGCAGTTTGAGAAAGAAATTGTTAAAATTTATGATGCCAAACCTAATGATGTAAGGTTTAAAAGATATTATGTTAGGTTTAGAAATAAACTCAAATCAGATCTAAGGGAGGCTAAAGAGGGATTCTATCTTGTTCTTCTCGAACAATTTGCCGGTGACGTGAGGTCTCGGTGGGGTTTGATTAATAATGTGATAAAGGATCCTAAATCAAAATCTAAGATAGATAAAATTTCCTTTAATGATGTAGAATTTACAGAGCCATTGAGTATTGCGGAAGCTTTTAATGATTACTTTCTTTCTATTCCAGATCAACTTAAAAGTGATATTCCAAGTATTCAAAACTCTAATATTTTTGATAACGTTTTTCAGCCTAAATGTATAGCTAAATCTATTTATATGTTGCCTACAACTAATACAGAGGTTTTAAATATAAATAATTAGTTCAAATGCATGAAAGCACAGGGAATCGATAATTTTTGCGGATATGTTATTAAGCGTATTATTGTAAATATTGTTGACGTACTTACCTATCTTGTTAATTTTATCATTGAAAAGGGTATTTTTCCTAAGTGTTTAAAATCAGCCCTTGTTATACCACTTTACAAACGGGGTGAAAGGGAAATGGTTGCTAACTATCGTCCTATTTCGCTCTTATCTTGTTTTTGAAAGATATTGGGAAAGGTTGTAAAGAGCCGGCTTGTGTCATTTTTTAACTGACAGTTATTTCAGCAAAAACCAATTTGAATTTAGGGAGGGTTTATCGACGGAGGAGGCACTTTTGATATTTTTTAGACCTATTTTTGAAAGTTTAAATAATGGAAATCCATGCGCAGCTTTATACATAGATATAACTAAGGCTTTCGACATTGTAGACCACAAAATACTTATAAATAAATTGTGGTATAATTGTGGTAAATTGTGGATAAGGGGATTACCTCTGGAGTGGTTCTGCAGCTACTTAAGAGATAGGGAACGATCCTCTAAAATTGGCGGAATGGTCAGTAAAAGAGGGGTTCTAAGGCACGGAGCCCTCAGGGATCTTTGCTGGGTCCGATACTGTGTCTTGTATATATTAATGAATTATGTGAAGCTAAATTTAATGGCAGACTCACGGCCTTCGCTGATGATACCGCTCTAACATATTCGAGTATACATTTAAAACAAATTCATTGTTATATGCAAGAAGATCTAATCAGGATAAGTTACTGGATTGATAAAAATTTTCTTGTATCGAGTGAAAAAACAAAATATATGGTGTTTGGGCTACGGAAAGAATGCAATTTTGATGAAAATATAATTTACCATAGGTTTAACTGTGGAAACTTTAATAATTGCAATTGCTTGGCTTTGGATAAAGTAAACCAAATAAAATATCTAGGTTTAACAATTAATTCAGATTTTACATGGGAGGGACATATTAGGAAACTTGGGAAAAATGTATAGTGCGCTAAGAAAATTGTATTTATTAAGTAATATTTGTCCACCAAAAGTTTTATTATATGTATACCACGCGTTAGTGAGTTCTCACTTGGGTTATGGGTTGAGTTGTTGGGGTGGTACTTATTTCTCCACGCTCAAACCTATTATAACAATTAAAAAACATAATTATTGTAAGAGTAATCTCGAAGAAATCTAGATTCGAACCTTTTTTTTCTAAATTAAAAATCTTACCGTTAAGACAATTGTATATTTTTAAAATTCTAAAGCTGTTCCCGGCAAAAAATTATTATATTCAAAATAATATAAGTTTTAGTACAATTTTCTGCCAATCCTAACAAACACTCTCAGTTAAGTTTGTCGACGCGTTTCAGAGTTCCTCCATTATCGAGACCAAATTATTTCTAGGTCCGATAATGGAGGAACTCCGAAACGCGTCGACAAACTTAAGTGAAAGTGCTTACGTTAGGATTAGCAGAAAATTGTACTAAAACTTATTTCATGGATCCTAGCAGATATAATTTGTATAATAACTTCAAAATAATAGTCGCAGCACCTATTCTTTAAGAAACAGTAATGAAATGGTAGTTCCAAAACCAAAACTTACTTTATGCAGACACTTTTTTACTTTTAACGCTTCATGCCTCTAGAATATGGTTTCATTGCATGTTAGAAAGGATTTATTGACAGGGTTTTAAAGAGGTGTCAAAGCATTCCTTTTTTCTGTTGAGGATATTGAATCTTTTATCGAATTTGTTGAATGACGCACAGTTGGCTCTAATAATTGCTAAAGGCTTGTAAACTAAGTACTTTGTCATAAATCCTGTATTTTGTGTACTGCTAAAATATAGTTTTTTTTTATTTAAGACTGTGATTACCTTGCAGGTGCTAATTAATTAACTAAATAATTATTGTTTCTTTTTGTACTTTTATAATTTCAAAATAGTGTAGTTTAGTTTTGTTAGGCTGGTTGAACGGTGACACAACTTTCTTTCTTTCATTTTCTTTTTTGATAATCAATGAAATGATGGAAGTCTCAAACAGGCAATGCCTAGGAGACCTCTATATTTATTATTTATTCATTGAATTGTGTTTATTTTGATATTTGTGTTTATTTTGATATTTATATTCGTAAATACTTGTGTATTGATGTTTGGTGGAATAAATAAATCATTATAAAACGAAAATATTGTTACTCCATTTTTTATATTAATTCCAAATAATTGTAATAATTTCCAACAGAATAAGGTTTATACAAAATAAAGAAACCCTAAACCAAATTATGGAGGAGAGGCGCGAGGTTTAATTAATAAATCCTTCAAGTGAGTTTGGTTTGTAGTTTATTAAAATATTAGCTGTCCCGATCCGGCTTTGCACGGATAGACAAATCAAAGTTAAATGTATATTAATTAAAATAATATATCAATAAATATATTATGTACTATGTATTTCTTATGGGGATTTTTAGTCACTTTGACTCCCTAAAATTTTGAATTTTTTGAAAACCTTTCTTAGCTAGCACCCAGGGCCCTAGAGGAAGCTACATACCAAATTTCATTCCAATCCGTTAGGTGGTTTTTGAGATTTCGTAAAAAGTCAGTGAGTGGTATTTGGATTTTATTTATATAGATTTTAAGGACAGAAAATAAAATAAAATTGATCAATATCACAATATATTTTGTTGGTAGGGTTTGTTTGTATAAGGTATTTATTTAATGATACTACTAACTGATATTACTAAAAGTTGGATGTGTTTATATTTGTTGATCAGGTTGCAAGACTTCAGTAATGAGGTGGATCCTTTGGCGGATGTTAAAGCAGAGGTAAGTTAAAATGTTTAGAAAATCTATACTACTGTGCACCAGATAACTAAATCTGCTAAAATGATTTTAGTAAATGCTAAAACTGTAAAATGTTTAGAAAATCTATACTAAACCAGTTAACCAGCACCTCTTCGCGCTCATTTAAAAAACAATTTCATAATCATTTAATCATTTTATCACAAATCGGTGAATTGCATAGTTTAGATCAATTCATTGGCTACAACTTTCCCGCTGGAAGTTTGTTTATAACCCAAAAATAAAAGATTTCCTCGCTTAGTAGCTTTTCCATGTCAGTCAGTGATAATTCTCAAATATTTTCAATTATTAAAATTCGAAATACCTGTTAAAATACAACTTTTTTATACTGTTAGAATCCGTACTTTATGTAGATTAAGAATATCTAAATTTTATTTTACTGAAGCCTTTCCATTGAGTTACAACAGCGAGTTATCGACTGAGCGCACATTACTGAAATATTACCAGCTGGTGTGTGTCAGCATGGTGACATCATAGGCGATCGATACTGGGTCACCGTAAATGATCAAAATGGTATAGCCCTTGTTATAGAGCCCTGCATTCACCGTGCAGTACAGGTCTTACAGGAGAATAGACATGCTACTAACATTACAGGGAACATCACGTTTATTGTCATGTGGGTTGCGTCAACTGGCCGAGCATTGCATGGGAGTTGATGTTTTTTAGTTGGCTATTATAGCTGAAACTGTCGTATGGATAACATGGCTTATGGCTATTATAGCTGAGACTGTCGTATGGATAACATGGCTTATGGCTATTATAGCTGAGACTGTCGTATGGATAACATGGCTTATGGGCGCTCTGTACTGCACGGTGAACGTGGAATCGAGTGTAGTGCACGTTGGACATAACCTTTTAAATACGTTTGACAGTTTTCTATTTTAGCTCAACACTTTGGTTAGGTCCTCTTCACTTTGTTAAAACTTTCTTACTTTGTCTAGTGTTGATTTTCTTTGTAATTCTTGTTATTTAAAATGACTGTACTATAATAGTAAAGTAGATAAACTATTTGGAGTTGATGTTGTTTATAGTGTTAATGTTTTAATATTAAACTGTATGTTTTTTATGAGAGGTGTGCAAAACATGCTGCTTGTACCTATGAAGGTCTGCACTTTGAGGTTATGTTAATATTGGTTCTATTTACAGGCACTTGAAGTGATAAATGATTTAGTCTCATTTCAAGACATAAAACCAAATCTTTTGCCAAAGGAAGAAGATGACGTGTCTAATCATGATTGTGAAATTGAACATGAAGGGGATATTGGGTTACAGGTACTTATTTTTCCAAAAAATATGTTCTACTTTCATAATACTTAAATCATATTTTTTTTAATCCCCAATTATTTAATCCTGACCTACTTATAATAAATTTATATATGAAGTTGTTAATTAAAAAATTTGGCTCACGTTTAGAGGTTTCAATCGCGGGATCCCGGACCATTTTACGGTCCCGTCAATTCTGGGATTAGCTAAGTCCAATCCCGTCAATTCCGGGATTAGCTAAGTCCAATCCCGAGATTTTTGGGATTGATAATTAGATTAAAAAACACGAAATTCATAGATTTTCTCGTAAATGATGTTTTACTTCTTATTTTCTACGTGAACCTGTTTGTATGATGTACAATGTGCAGTAACTATTTTTATTACAAAATTATTGTATTCCAATATAACTTTAATTAATTAAAAGAAAAAAAAATACGATCATTTATGTCAAAACTAAGAACTGATGATGTCAAACTGCGAATGTTACTTTTTAATATTCATACATTCTTATCAGCCAAGCCAACCTACCGAAGAGACAGACTTGACCTTCAACGATCTCGCTTGAGTCTACAGAGTTATAGTTTTCTATAGTTTGGTGTGTAATAAAATTAGTTTTAAATAGTAGAGTAGCTGAGTAGCCTACTTAGAGTATTGTTTTGTTTGTGTGTTTTGGTATTATATGAGAAATTAAAATTATAGTAGATATTTAGTTTCAAAGTTTTTTTCATTAGTTTAAGTTAAAAAATGTGTGTACTTTTACATGTTTTCTGTTTTTACAAAGTTTTACAGTGTTTACTTCACTTTCACTTAGTATATTTGCAGCTTTTAACTTTCTCCCCCTATACCATAGTATATGGAGAAAGTATTGTATTCGTCACAATTTTCGAGTTTGAGTTTTTGGTGGAAATATCCGTTTTGGGCCCCCCTGAACCTAAAAAAGTGGTTTTCGGAGTGATGTCTTTGTGTGTGTCTGTATGTGTGTCTGTGTGGATGTTATCAGACCTAGATCCTAAACCAGTCGTCCGATTTTGATGAAATTTGGTATGTAGGTACTAATCTACGGTATCTCCAGGTGTTTTTTTCATTTTTGTGAATTTTGTATTTTTAAGGGTAATTTTCCCATAAAAACCCTTAAAATAATGGAAAAATCTACTTTTCTCAAAAACGGCTCTAACGATTTTGATTAAAATTTTATAGTTCATTAGGGACCTAAAGTACTATAAACTGTAAAATTTTAATCAAAATCGTTCGAGCCGTTTTTGAGAAAAGTTGATTTTTCCGTTATTTTATGGATTTTTATGGGAAAACAACTTTAATACAAAATCACCTCTCCTACCCCACCCTACAAGTCACAGTCACCGTGAATCTGTTTAATAATTTAAATACGTTTGTGAGAAAGTATGTGCCAGTTTCTGGTACCGTTTATTTACCGCTTGTGTTTGTTCAGCATATTGTGTTTAAAATATATATTACTAAAGTTTGTTCCATAAATAAAAACCAATTTCATATGTTGTTGTTTCGATAAAACTCCTAGTTCCCAGCCCCAGGTTAGGCAAACCAATCTTATAGGTTTAATATACATGTTATTAAAAAAAGGTTATTGAGTAACGTTGACATCTTTTGGTATACCAGGAAAATTTAAATCTAAAATACAGTTTAAATATCAAGCAAAGCAAAAGTGAAAAGATACAAATATAAGCTTTAAAAATGCAAATACATTATGTATATAGGCTAAATGTATCAATTTTTTATGGAGGGTTTAATATACATAAACAAAATTTAAAGGAGTTTAATTACTAAAAAACCTAATTTTCGTAACATTATCAGAGGTAAATTACTAAATCTGAATCCTGAGATTGACCCACGGCAATCCCGAAATTCCGGGATTGAGAAAGTGGTTCGGGATTAAAACCCCGCTACTCACGTTTGGAGCCAAAGTATAATCTACAAGATTAATAAATAGGCTAACTCTTTTTTATAGTAACATCAAGGTTTATTTAAAACTGAAGCATTAATTTTCTTTTGCAATTTTGTCTCATGTGTGGACATTTTATATGACAATAATTTTAAATGAAATGAATTTATTTAGCCTAGTTGAATAATTTCTCTATAGCTAAACAAAAACAAATTTCTATAAAAACTTAATCTCGGGTTGAAGAATCCTGCCTTGTTAAATATGCAATCAAAACTATAAATATACTTAAATCTAACACTATGAAAACTTAAGATTAATTTCTATAAAGTCCTAAATAAGTTCAAAGTCCGAATGTTGAATTTACTATTTTTACACAATCAATTGTTCAAGATGTCTATATAATTTTGCTGGTTCAATTTGCTGTTCTTAAATGTGGATATATAATTGGGTTGATATTACCTTCAATGGACGACTATTTATACTGTTGGTTGAATTTAAAATAATTAGGTAATAAATACTAGTTGTACTTTTCAATTTGAATATTGTCCAGGATTCTACTTCTAGTTGATAGTTTCTCTTCAGGATTGAAATAATGTTTTCGCTTTGATTTACACTTAGAAAATACTCTGTTCTAGGAAGGCACATCTCTTTCGTCACATAGGCTATAATTTTATAAAATATACTTTTATTGTCCTTAGCTTGGTATATTTTATGATTTTACAACTTTGTAAATATATATATATATATATCCAACATTAAAACAGTTCAAATCGTTCTAAATAAGAATATATCCACTTATATTTTATATAAACACACTTTCGTCAACGCTGTATTGTATTAAGTCCCGTCATCTGTATTTATCCGTCAACGTTTACCGAGCACAAAGGACACTATATCTCTCGAAAACGTAAACACCTTTGGTTATGTTACAACGTACTTTCGAATTGCTAACACTTTTCTTTACTTTATAAAATGCTTTTAAATGAATTTCTATGACTATTTATACTAAATATGAATGAATTTACACATTAAGAACCGTGAAAATGTTCTTGCTACTTACTTTGGGGCTATAAGTTAATTTTGATTGTCTAATATTTATTTGTTTTGAAAATATTTGAGTTTAGTGTAATTTAGCTTTAATTAGTTCCTATCTAAGTGTTCACTGTTATTTATTTAACCCTTTGACCGCCAAGGACCGATCTAATCGGCTTTTACTAACTGTCTGAATACCGCCATAGGCCGACGTGATCGGCTCCGGCAGTTTGTCTGAACAGCACCACGGCCGTTATAATCGGCTTTTAGTATTTTGTTTATTTAGTCACTTTTATTACCTAAACCTGTATGTTTTCTAAACTTATAAAGATAATAAGATTTGGCCTTTCATATTGTAACAACATATTTTTAGTTTACATCTATTTTAAAAGTGTATAGCTGTGCAAAATAAATACGGTACATTTTTTATTGTGCAAGGAAAAAAAAATTCAATCTTGGTACTAAATGTCAATTACATAACAAATTAACGGGTTAAAATCTACCGGATGTGTATTGTGATTGTGGATCCATATTTATTTATAAAATATTTATGTACCGTATAAAATACCGAAAATAGGCTGTATACTTTTCCGCTAGTTTTACTGAGTCGTTCTATGATTGTTGAATGTTTTTCTCATATTATTTCTGTTATTACACTAAAGTGAGACACATTTTGTGTAAGTGAGTTCAGAGCTGTGAATCTAGTTTCTTACAACAATAGCAATGAGTGATCCTCTAAGAAGGGCTCTACTAAAAAAATAAAACGAGACCAAAATCATTATTCTACCTTTGATATTAGCTAAACTACAATGGTTTATGTAAACGTTCGTCAAAATACCGAAAATAGGCTTGGCGGTATTAGACAATCCCACACGACAGTGGCTTGGCGCTCAATGCAATGTCTCGCTTAGTCGACGGCGGTATTTGGAGCGTCCTAGTAGAAACGGCATGGCGGTCAAAGGGTTAATATTTTAAAAATCCCGAAGTTATTTAATTTTCTTTGAAACGATTTTAGTGCAAAACGAATTTTGAGGTTAGTTCCATGCTATTCATGAAATTTATTTTTCACTGTACTTTTCAAATTTGACCGGGATTCTTTACTTTTGGTATTCTTTCTCTTCCAGTTGGGTTAAAATGTTATTTGCTATTGTCTGGCTTATTAGCTCAGTTTTACCTAGAAATAATTCCCCTAAAGTGCAGGCTTACAAATGCTAGAATTAATATATACAAAATCAACACTCGTCCATGTTGCGAATTAAACCAATATAGAAACAAACAATAAACTAATTATTATTTATGTTAGATTAACTTTATTAATGAAAAAATCGAACATACATCGTGTTAATTAAAAAAATAGGCGTACCACAAGAACAAGAAAAAAGAGAAGAAGGGGCCTAAAAATTATGATACATTTGATCACAAAATACATTTACCAAGTTACTAGTGACATCTATAAATAAATTAATACAGATTGAATTTACTTTAACACATTTACTGCACTACATTCGCTATCTCGGAAAATAGCGGGTGATTTTGATTTTTCAGATATATTGTATGTAAGTATTAGCATAATTTATTTCAAATCTGTAATGATTTATAATGAACGAAGAAAACATTAGCGGACCTCCTTGTTTGTATGACAAATTGTATGTAAACAATACCATGTGCTTTGCAAGGTATGAGTCACGCGAATAAGATATCAAAGTCATGTGTATTAGTGCCATGTGGATTTCTTTGTTCTCATTGGTATAGATGTGATGACGTTTCACCAATGAAATGTGTGGTGTATAATGTAGCTTTCCTCTTCCCTGCTCCTTGGTCAATCGGAGAGTAACAAATCCCCTCCCCCCCCTCTCCTCCCGATGACTCAAACAATTCTAAAGATAGGCACAAAAACAAAACTTTGCTACGTAATGTATTTGGCGACAGTTTTCTATATTAAGGTTTTCTACTGTTCTTTATTTATGAAACAGAGACAACAGGAATACTGCAGAATTAATTTACTAACTTGAAGTAGCCTAACTGAATGCTACAAGTTTCAGTTTTTAAAAATAAAATGGATTAAAAAATGTAATGTACAATTTTATTAACCCTAGAACTGGCATGGTTAAAGCTCAAATTGAAAAGCCCGTTTATAGCGCTTTGCAAGCATATTTTTAAAAATTCGCCAAAAATAGTAAATGAACCCCAATCCAAAAGTGTTCCATAGCTTTTTTGTAGAAGAAACTTCAAAGAATTCAAATATGCCACTAAAAATTAGTTTCTTTTGAAATTGTAAAAGTTGTTAGCTTAGAAAGCGAAAAATGTTCAGAAACGGAAGGAAAAAAATGAACTTTATGCCTACATAAAAAATAGTAAAACATTTTTGTAATTTTTTTCAAAATACACAAAAGTTTTATAATTTAGTTCTAAATAGAAATATGTAAAAATATATTTCAATTTCACAAATTTTAGTTCAAAATAACATTTTGAACGTTTTTACTACATAACCTGCAAATCTTGACTAATTTCAAGTGACTAGCCTATGCCAAGATATTTTTTACCAAACAATGTTTTTTTTATACCAAAAATTCGAGAATGAAATGTAGAATCGAATAGCATTCTACCCAGTTTCAAATAACTTTACATTTTGTAATGAAAATTCAAAAACCTCAAATCGGCATTTTAACCTAAAACTTATTTCTATAGCCTATGTTATTTATAAACTTACCGTTTTATTACAACACCGTTATAAGCCTAATTTCACTCAAACACAATCTACACTTATTTATTTATAACTAAAACACAATATAACACTATTTTATAAACTGTAATAACCATAAAATAACACAAAACAAATGTCAACAAATGAAGTCAACTAGACGGCTGGCGTTCGATGAATTGTGTTCATTTGTAAAGCTTTGTTATACCAACCTATGAGATCTAAATGTATAGAATTTTACATAGATAAAAACTGTGAAGATTTCTGTTTATAACCATATATTGTACATTTTAGGTATATATCGAATAAGACTGTAAGAATCGATTCTAAACAGGCTTGCGTATTGGCCAAATATATATGACCAATTACAAGCTTTTACCGTATATCCTATAGAACAGCTGTTTTCAGAGTAACATGTGATTTGAAGACACAGTTTGAAACAGAATCGTCTGCTAAATTCAATGCTGTAATGATCTTCTTCATAAATAACTTCTGTGAGGAATTACAGACCGTTGAAAATGAGACAAAGTCTTGACAGTATACGGCGTTCATTGACGCGTGAATCATAGGTGATTTAGGTACTACAATTTTGAAACAGTGATTACGTATGTAAATATGTGTTCTACAAAAAAGTTGTAAATACAAAAATTATAGTTTAATTCATTACCTTTCCAACGGTACCGGTTTTATTACGATTAAATCATTTTAAGTGGATATAATGATCGATTGTGCAAATTCTCGCAATTGTTCGAGCGGGTTGCGTTGCCCCTGAGAGACTGCAGTCAAAACTGCAGTCTGCCACTTTGAGGGTTAAGGTATTTTGTCCAAATTTTGAAAAATAGGCATATATCTACTATAACTAAAATTAAAAAAAAAAAATTTTTCAGGAGATTGGTGTTGTTCAAGACCTACTGCCAAAAATTAAGATTGAGGCACCACCTAGGGAAGTGAAACGAGAACTGAGAATTTGCCTCGAGGTATGTTCATGAGGTTTACTTTCTATTTACCCCATGGCATTAAATATAATCTATCTAGATAAATACCTTATATTAGTAGTCAGAGCAATTCTTAATTATAGTATATCACTACAGCTGTTTCGCCGATCACAGTCGGCTTCGTCAGGTGCAGGACACTTAAATAAAACACATTAACACGACACTGAACATATACAATATTAAAAACATTGTTATGAAATATTCGGAGGCTAGCTCTTCGTTAAATTTTATATTAAAAATGTCCGGGTGTGGCCACATCATTATTCGTTCGTTTCCGGACGGATACTGAAAATAAGACGGATGATAGTTAACTGCCGTGGAAGTCCATTTGTTTATTCAGAGATAAGATTATATCGTAGATCGGGTTGGCTGCGAAGTTCAATTTCTCATTAAGAAGTATGTTGGGATGTTTCTTTTGGGTGATGTATATATTATATTCCTCCAATACGTCGAGACGGTGTCCCTTCCTCTCATTATGAATGATATCAAGATTGGTATTGATATTAGTGTAATTATGATTGGTGTTTATCAAATGTTCGGCAAAACTGGAAGTATGTTTGGAGAGATGATTTTTATGTGACGGTAAATGTTCTTTAAACCTTTGTATAAAGGATCTGCCAGTTTGACCTATATAAATTTTTTCGCAGTCGTCACACTTGAGTTTGTATACTCCACTATTGTCAAATTTATTGATAATATTTGTATATAAATGGTTATAAATGATATAAATAGCGGTGGTAATATATGATGTTTTTTAAGAATTTGTTTGTTAGGTTCATTATGTGATTATTTTCTATTTCATTAAGAAAGATTTCCGCCATGATACCTGAAAGAGGAGATCCCATCGCTAAGCCTTTATTCTGTAAGAAAGTTTCATTATTGAATTGAAATGTGCAGCACAGAAAACCAAAAGTAAAGCGGAAAGAATGTGGATAAAAGAAGACATTAAATATTTATACAGAAAGAAAGATATTATCAGTTCCAAATTACTCGGTATATATTTGGAACTCAGTAGTTCTTTACATTTCATTGAACTCAACCAATTACTTCAAGAAATAGAAAGACAAATAAAACCTAAACTATCAATCAGGAAATCCAACTTAAATAATAAACTGTCCAACCTTATCAATAACAAAGGCCAAAGTACAAACTTTATCAAGACTCTTAAATATAACCACATTCTGGACCTTCCGACAGACAACATATTCCGTAAACATGGTTTCAACTTGGCATACCGAACCTCCAATAGCCTGAATAACATCCTTAAAACCAAGATAAATCCAAATATTATCAATAAATTTGACAATAGTGGAGTATACAAACTCAAGTGTGACGACTGCGAAAAAATTTATATAGGTCAAACTGGCAGATCCTTTACACAAAGGTTTAAAGAACATTTACCGTCACATAAAAATCATCTCTCCAAACATACTTCCAATTTTGCCGAACATTTGATAAACACCAATCATAATTACACTAATATCAATACCAATCTTGATATCATTCATAATGAGAGGAAGGGACACCGTCTTGACGTATTGGAGGAATATAATATATACATCACCCAAAAGAAACATCCCAACATACTTCTTAATGAGAAATTGAACTTCGCAGCCAACCCGATCTACGATATAATCTTATCTCTGAATAAACAAATGGACTTCCACGGCAGTTAACTATCATCCGTCTTATTTTCAGTATCCGTCCGGAAACGAACGAATAATGATGTGGCCACACCCGGACATTTTTAATATAAAATTTAACGAAGAGCTAGCCTCCGAATATTTCATAACAATGTTTTTAATATTGTATATGTTCAGTGTCGTGTTAATGTGTTTTATTTAAGTGTCCTGCACCTGACGAAGCCGACTGTGATCGGCGAAACAGCTGTAGTGATATACTATAATTAAGAATTGCTCTGACTACTAATATAAGGTATTTATCTAGATATATACATTCAGCAATTCAAAAGCGAAAAATATAAAATCAATTTGGTTTTATAAGAATAAAATATAATCTGTTTGTTCTTAGATCTATTTTCATCTAAACAAAGTCTTTGACGGAGCTTGGCCTTAGGACAGCCTCCCATGGGATATTGTCAATAAAATTATAGCAAATGTCTAGGTTTGTATTGGATATAAACCAAAGTAACTAAAGTAATTGTACTTTAGTAACAATTATTAATAGAAACAATAAGGCTTCTTTCACAGAGGGAGCCGCGAGGCTCTTACTTGCGAGCAGGAGCTTTTTTCGCTGCTTCCTCCCACTCTTTCACATGGGGAGCCTTTGTGTCAGTCGCCAAGTAAGTGATAATTGCGATGGATCGGACGCATGCCGTGATGATCCTCGATTATTTTTCATGCCACGTACTGTATGTAAATGCAACCTTAATTTTCTTTGAAACTAAAAAAAATTTGAGAGGGATTAACAATAACGATCTCATAATATGTTCTCCAATTTGGAGTGTTCTGCATAATGGAAAAATGAATCCCAATGTATGTAAAGCCTAAATAAGTAGCACTGAAAACTAAAATTTATTTGATGCGACCCCCTTTTAAGCGCCCGGCTCGACGAGTTCTCACTCGCACGCATTTAAGGCCCTCATATGAAAGCTTCGTTGTACTCTTTGAATAAATCTTCTGCGCCTTCCTACCGCTCGTGAGAACAAGATTGCGTGAAAGTAGCCTAAAGTCCCTTGAATTTATACGCCCTAAAATCTGCCTTCCTTGCAAGGATACAGAATTACACAAATCCAAAATTAGTGCTAATGAAAAATAATTAATTTCTGTCGGTTGTGTAGAGGAGATTGCAAAAATTTGGATTGTTGAAATTTAATTGGCCTATGAAGAAAATATTATAATGAAGCAATTTTTCTATACCTGAAGGCTAGTAAATGATATACAAATAAACATAATTAAATTTAGACTTAATTTTATCTCGATAAAGTTTAAATATTCTATTTTTATCATAGGGATTATTCCCTACTGTAATTTCATTTTGTACAGAACTACGGTTATAGTTTGTGATAAGTATAATAAAATAAGAAATATATTGTTTGATTTTCACATTTACATTTAGTTTATTTTGGAGATGTTGCAAAGGTACAAAATAAAATAATAACACACAGTTATACAAGACAATACATTGTTTTTATTATTTGGACGCTTGAAATAGAAATATGGAAACCACAGAAATAAATTTAATAAAATCAACTCAATTGAAATGTGTTTTGAAAGTTTAGTAACTAAGTGATAAACATAAAATCAGTAAACATTCTCTAATCTGATTAGTAAATTTACCAACTTTTAATAATTTTGGGTAATTTGTTAAACACAGTATTATCAGATTATTACAAGGCCTCTGCTAAACAAGTTGTAACCTGATATTGGATGCTGAAACAAAGTGTCAATGTTGAAGTTAACCCTATAAGGTGTATATTATACTGTATGGCAAATTGCACTGAAATAGTAATTACTTTCTAGAAAGTCATGTACAAGTAGTACGGAAGGAGTGGTGACATTCTGGAACATTATTTGTAGTGTGTTACTAGCCTCACCACTTTTATTCATTTTTAAGACACTTTACACAAAATGGTTTTGATACAAGATCACTGGAATGTCTGATAGGAAAGGGGGAGGGGGGGGGGCGTAACCATCTATTAAGAGGAGAGAGGCCTCAGAGTGCATGGTTTGCAGTTAAGGAACATTCATAGTCTACTGGTACCAAACTGTCTCATAGCCAAACATCTGGTAGTAAGGCTGCACAGGTGTTTGGTGCACTATTTCCCAGGTAAAATGATTACAACAAATCTGTACACTAGTAGTAAGCCACAGGTGTTTGGTGCACTATTTCCCAGGTAAAATGGTTAAAACCAATCATCTGTACACTAGTAGCAAGCCATAGGTGTTTGGTGCACTATTTCCCAGGTAAAATGGTTAAAACACAACAAATCTGTACACTAGTAGCAAGCCATAGGTGTTTGGTGCACTATTTCCCAGGTAAAATGGTTACAACCAATCATCTGTACACTAGTAGCAAGCCACAGGTGTTTGGTGCACTATTTCCCAGGTAAAATGGTTAAAACCAATCATCTGTACACTAGTAGCAAGCCAAAGGTGTCTGGGCACTAATTCGTGGTAAAATATACTGCATTTATTCGTTGTTGGAACTCGAAGTGGTCGCCATTTATTTTTTCCCCATATTTTATTATTTAGATCGTTGGTTTATATCTAGGTGTGTATTTGGCATATAATTGTATAGCTCGTCAATCATAAAAAGTCTTCCCAAGACAGATATATGAGATGCATCACACATAGGGAATCCAATCCCGGACGATATTTTAAAACCCGGGATTTCAGGACTGCAAAAACGAATCCCAGGATCCTGGGACCAATCCCGGGATCTGTCAAATTCCAACTAGCTTGATAAAAGGCCTAAAAGCATGTATTTATGATGTAGTGATGTAGTATTATTTATATAATTATCATTATAACAAAATAGCATTTATTTTGTTTAAAATTTGTTTGATTGTTTATTTAGTTCACAACTTATAAATTATGTTATTTATTTAGAAAATCTATTATTCTCTTGATTAAACAGTACTTGTACAAGTCAAAATACCTTAAAACTAGGGATGGGTCGATTCTCGATGATTCCAAAAGTCGATTCCACCTATTCTTGGCACTGGAATTGGCATCGAGTCGATTCTGTGCTCGGCCACCACCAATCTCTGCAAATACGTTCGGTACGCCGATTGCCACGGCCCCGGTTTATATTTCCTTGTTATATTAGTCGTTACATCCCATTTCATTCCAATACGAAGTATTCGGAGAATCTACACTGCACCAAAGTAATAGAGTAGCCGAAGTAGCCGTACCGTTACTTCTAGCCGTTAGTAGCGATTACTTCGTGTGTTTGCAAACTAGGGTTGGATCGATACCGATACCTATCAACAAAAAACGGAATGTTCATGGAAGAAATTAACGCCCAAACACAATTAGCAGTAATTTCATGAAAAATTACGAAATCCGAATACAATTAGGCAAAATGTATGAAATATCAGTTAAAAAACATAATTTAAGTACTACAGTGAATATCCTCAAAAAAACAAAAATCAATGCCCGAATACAATTTGTGCCAAAAATGTATGCCATTAGTGAAATATTATTTAACATAAAATGACGAATGTCCGCAAAAGAATGCGACGTCCGAATATTATTAGCGCTAATTTTATGAAACGCCAGCATTCGATCGCAATTATACAACAGCGTATGGGTCAGTCCATATGAAATCAACACACAAAGTATTTTTTTTTTCAACCTGACCTCTTCAGAACTTCATGACATTTTGTACACTTATTCTAGTCCATAAAGTAAGGTTATCTATAAAATTTCAATTTTTTTTGTCAAGTATATTTTGAGATATAAAATTACAAAGTATGGAAAAAAACACTAATTTTGGTAAACGTTGAACCAATGAACTACCATTGGTGAAATACTATTTAAAATAAAATGATGAATGTCTTCAAAAAATACGACGACGGATATTATTAGAGCTAATTTAAGAAAACGCCGGCGTAAGCCTTAATTTAAATTACAACGGCTAAGGTCCGCGAAAATGTAATTTAGATGACAGTAAGTTGTAAAATTCTGAAAAAGTAGAAATTAAATGTAGCTATTTTGGGGAATAAATAACACGAAAAACAAAGGCATTCCGTCGGGACTCCTACAATAATCATAAATCACGGATAACGTAAGTCCCAAAAATGTCCAAAATGTTTTACCCGATCTAAAGCAAATAGAATTATTACTTCAAACTTTCGTTACCGATCTATAAAATGAGTTAATTTTCGTCACAGTGACACCCTAATTCTATAGACACGATAACAAACGAATCAATAAGTGGTTGGCCTTGAGCCTACCTGACTTGATTTCTTGTGTACAATTACCATGAACAAAAGTAAAACAAGAAGCGTTTACTTAACAAAGTAAACAATTGCCTAAACATTTTATTGGGGAAAATGTCTACATACTTCAAATTAAGAATGTTTTACATTTTTCCCTACTGAAATTTATTTTATATGGTTTTTCTGTTCTTAAGTTATCATTAAAAAGTTAAACCTCTTCTCTTCAATAGTATATTACGTTACAAGCCCGGTAAATAGAGTTTTTCTGTGCGAGCATGATAGTTCCCGGGTGAGGCGCAGCCGAGTGCTGGATTTTCATGTGCAAGCACGGAAAAACTTACCGGACGAGTTATGTACAATATTTATCATTATACTACACCGAAAAAGCAACATATTTTTAATCAAAACATCTTTTTATAAAAAATGAAGTCGGTTAAAAAAAAACAATTAAACTTGTTTGATTTTTCTGTTATATTTCCATTGACAAAATCAATAAGCTGTTTACATAAAACTGATGTTTATTCTTATTTGTAAAATAAGCTGGAGAACGATAAATTTACTGATCCCTACACAGCTGAGTTTACAGTATTGTGCATGGAAAATAAGGACTTGCATGTCTGTGTTTTCTACGTCTATGTGCTCAAGTATATAAAACAGCTTTTTCGGTGCAGTATAATGAAAAAAAATGTAAACATTTTTTAAGGAATCCAAATTTGTAGTTTTATGTATGTTCCTCTTAGTTCAATAACAATATTAACAAATAACATTAAAGTCAAAAATAACATGCAGTTAAAATTAAATAACAATGTTTACTTCCCTTTACAATTATGGTAATTGGAATCGGGAATCGATTTCTTGGTTTCGGAATCGGAATCGATAAATTTGAGATTCGACCCATCCCTACTTAAAACGTTTAAATTTTCTAATCCCGAAATCTCGGAACTGTCATTTTACAATCCCGGGATTGTCGTCGGGGTTAATTGGCCCAAGATTGGATTCCCTAATCACACACCGAAAAAAAGAATAGGCTATTGATCCGAGTTCAGTAGTATCAACAGCGACAAACATACTTATGGATAATTTGTAAATAATAATAATTTGCTGTAGCAGTAAGACTAATGTTTTGTTATTTTAATATGTTTGTAGAGAATAAGTGTTCCTCAACTCTCACCTAGAGTGGTGACTTCTTGTGAAGTGAGACAAACTGATAACAAGGTGTGTAGAGATTTTAATCTTTGCTTATGTATTAGAAAAACAAAATGGGAACTTCATTAATCTAAATCATATTATTTTGTTAACAAGTGCGTGTATGGTATGTATCTTGCATTGAAAAAAGACACAAAAGAACAATATAAATTTCGTCATTTGCCATCATAAACAAATAATACACAACATTTTGAGAGTATAAACAAACTCTTGTTTTTCACTTTATATTAACAAAACATAATTTGGAAAACTAGTAGTTTGATTATTGTCTGTTAAGTTATGATAAAGCGGTGTGTTTGCAAACATAGTAATATTTTAATAATTAGAAACACTGAAGCCCCAACTACAAGTTCGGTGAATCAAACTACACAAATAAACTGAAACACATTTATTAATATAGTTATGCTAGTTCCCTGATGTACATTTCGGTAACCAAGTTACCATCATCGGAGGGTTCTAAATCTGAACTAATGCCTAACAAGAATGAAACTATAAAACTAAACAGACCTATTAATTATTCTCCCTCCTTTCCCTACCTCATTTAGATCAACCAATCATAAGTGACCAGGCCAAGGACTTGTTTCAAAAAGCCAGGTAGAAGCGGCTAACGGTACTTGTCCCTGTCCTTGGGAATGGTCCAAGGTTGCGAAATGAAACATGTTAAACTGATTACATAAAACTTCTTAAACTACCGGAAAACAGTGTACAATATACTCCGGTGAGTGTAGCTTTAGTGTTCAGATGCTCTCTCTCTGTTTATCAAAATTGGTACGAATATTTAATTTTACTTTAAGTAGGAAAAATGACTTGGCAGCGAGGAGTCCGTCGCATCTGTTTTCAATTAACACACTTTTTTGTAATAGTCTTTGCCACTTTAGGGTAGAGAGTCCTTACCCACCACCTTCCCCTTCTTATTTTTTTTTTGTAGAGTCGCACTTCAATAATGACACTTCTCTATGACTTTATTCCATAATGATGTCACTCCTCATTTTTAAGCATTTTATTTGACTACTCTCCGGACAGTCAAAGAGGTGCATTATGGTCACTAAGACCCTGACCCCAGCCAATCGGAGCGCTTCTTTTTCTCCCAAATCCCCTCTGAAACGGGCCTCCTTTGACAGATTGTAGTAGACCTCCCTGTTGTTCCCGATGACAAATTGTATGTAAACAATGCCATGTGCTTTGCAAGGAATGAGTCACTTGGGTAAGATGTCAAAGTCATGTGTATTAATGCCATGTGGATTTCTTTGTTCTTGTTGGAATAGATACATGTAAATAATAGATGTGATGATGTTTCACCAATGACATGTGCGGTGTATTAGTTTAGCTTTTCTCTCCTCTGCCGCTTGGACAATCGAAGAGCAGCAAATCCCCATCTCCTCCCAATAACTCAAACAATCCTAAAGATAGGCACAAAAACAAAACTTTGCTAAGTAATGTATTTGGTGACAGTTTTCTATGTTCAGGTTTTCTACTGTTCTTTATATATTATGAAACAGAGACAACAGGAATACTGCAGAATTAATTTACTAACTTGAAGTAACTGAATGCTACTAGTTTTAGTTTTTAGAAACAAAATGGATTAAAAAATGTGATGTACAATTTTATTAAGGTATTTTGTCAAAACTTTGAAAAATAGGCATATCGCTACTAACTAAACTTTAAAAAAAATGTTTTCAGAAGATTGGTGTTGTTCAAGACCTACTGCCAAAAATTAAGATTGAGGCACCACCCAGGGAAGTGAAACAAGTACTGAGAATTTGCCTAGAGGTATGTTCAGGAGGTTTACTTTCTACTTACCCCATGGCATTAAATATAATCTGTTTGTTCTTAGATCTATTTTCATGTAAACAAAGTCTCCCATGGGATATTGTAGATCTATTTTCATGTAAACAAAGTCTCCCATGGGATATTGTGAATAAAATTATAGCAAATGTCTAAAACTAGGTTTTTATTGGATATAAACTGAAGGCAATTGTTTTTACTATAAATTCATTTCTTCTAGAAAGCTGTTTGTTTGTTTTACCAGTTTATACATAAACTGTAGTGAAGAAAAACTTACATGAACTTGTTGTAATTAGCTAAAGCTACAAGAATAAAAACTTACATTAAAGGCCAGTTTTCACTATGCGGACAAAACACGTACAAGGCATGTTCAGGGAAAGTAACATACAGTGTCGGCTCAGTTTTCACTACGCATACTGGTTTCGTACAACTATCATGCTCTTTCGTCGTGTAGACTCTTCCGTGCTCTTTTTACAAAAGTAGAAGTTTTAAATATTTTTTTATATAAAATCATCTTGACTAGCTGTTATCATAGAAATTTATATTTTTTATTAAATATGTAGACTAAAATAAAATATATTGTAACATTACAAAAAATTAAGTCACTACCCTGTGCCATAACTAAAATAATTAATTGTAAAATATGATACAGAAAGGAGAATGTATTTCTGTAATGTATATATCAATAAAATAATATATTTTATTTTGCCTTTGCATCGTCATAATCGGAATGTTGTAGATTATACAAGCACTTCTTCTTTCTAACTAATTCAATTAATAATTCTTCGTCCATTTTAAAATATAAAGAAAGCGCCAGTTAAAACATTATTGAAAATTACTTCTTAACTAGACGACACTCTTTCGTATACTAATGAAATAGTCCGGGCTGACTTCCTGACTGAGCGAAGGAAACAAAAAGCACGGAGGCGTACAAACAGATCCGAAAAATGGCTCATACAAAACTGTCCCATAGTCAAACATCTGGCATTAAGGCTGCACAGGTGAAATAGTTAAAACAAATCATCTGTACAATAGTAGCAAGCCACTGGTGTTTGTGCACTAATTTGATGTAAAATATGCTGCATTATATTTGTTGTTCAAACTCGAAGTGGTAGCCATTTATTCTTATTCCATATTTTATTATTTAGATCGTTGGTTTATATCTGGGTGTGTATTTGACATATAATTGTATTGGCTCAATCATAAAAAGTCTTCCCAAGAGAGATATTTGAGATACAACACACTCCAAGAAAAGAATAGGCTATTGACTCGAGTCCAGTAGTATCAAGCAGCGACAAACATACTTATGGCTAATTTGTAAATAATAATAATTTGCTGTAGCAGTAAGACTAATGTTTTGTTATTTTAATATGTTTGCAGAGAATAAGTGTCCCTCAACTCTCACCTAGAGTGGTGTCTTCTTGTGAAGTGAGACAAACTGATAACAAGGTGTGTATAGGTGTTAATCTTTGCTTATGTATTAGAAAAACAAAATGGGAACTTCATTAGTCTAAACTATATTATTTTGTTGACAAGTGCTATAAAGTTATTATTATAACTATTTTATTTTATTAAAATGAATTCCTTAAATTAGCCACACGTTGCGAAGGCAATTATGAAATAAATTTTTTTTCAAAACTCACTTTGTGAAGTCAGATAACTTGTAATGAAAATATTTAATAAGCTAGGCCTATTTTTGAAATAAATCAATAACTAGGCTTTTGTTTTACAATACTCCTTTATTAAAGGCAAAAGTCTTACTGGTTCTTTTACCACTGTAGGCTATATTCAGATTTACAGGTTTACAAAATTATAAGTTTATAGAGCACTTAAATATAAAATCACAAGATTATATATTAACAAAATAATAAAATATATTTACAAATGACAAATTATAACTCTATTATCTCGGGTTAAAAGGATCGTGGTCTATTAAATATGCAATCAGAAATATAAAATTTAGGTCTATACAGGATGAAATATCTAAAACTAGTGAATGTTACAAAGTGTTAAAATAGTTCAAGTTCTTTAAATATTTACAAAATTGATATCAATGATGATTGATTTTAGTTAGCTATTGTTCACTTCATAATGAAAGTCACTGTTTTATAATGGGTAATAAAATTTAGATGGATACTACCTTTGCAGAAGTTCAAATTTGGTTTGGTACTTTACCAATTATTTAATTATGTAAATTTTATAATTCTCTTTTATCTTGATAGTAATTTTATCTATTATTCTTCCTTTATTTTCTTTTAAGTATATTTAACTTATTTCGCTTGAAATAATTTCTGAGTTTATTAAATACGTCTGAACAGTACAACTTCTACAGACAGTGCCGTTGCTAGTATCTCTAACAATTGTTTTCTTTACTTAGTCCCATAAGTGGCGGGTGTTTCTGGTCACGTACACAAAATATATTACAAAGTTTATTTTGATTTGTTTTTATCGGAGATATTTATGTTTATAATGATATTTAACCTTTATTAGTCTTAGTTTGTCCGAAATACGTAATTATTTGCTTTTGTAAATTCATATAACTGTATCTTTGTTCACTACCAAAACGCAATCGTAAAACAGCTGTTCTCTATGCATATACGGACGTATTATTCAGTTAGTCATGCAACTTTGCTTAT
>JAGFPH010001362.1:171255-186934 GCA_018207615.1 Philaenus spumarius
TGCTTATTGTAGACACATTCACCAATAACCTTACTTTGTTTGGTTTAACAGTTTTTCAATTTTACATCACTTTGTTTAGTAAACTATACATTGCTTTTGAAATTTAACTCTATTACAACTTATATTACACGAATAAATCCATACGCTAATACTATTTCGAAATGTGAAACATTTTGAATACGTATGTAGGCTTTTATGCCTAGCCTACTTGCAAATTAAATTTGATTTGTATATAAAAAGGTAAGTTAAATGTTATTTAGTTCTAATATGGGTGTTTATCGTTATTTCTTTATTATATACCATTTCCTGAAGTGAATTTACTTGTTTTTAAATGATTTTGTGCTTTTTAAATGATCTTCATCGGTGCTTACCAGCATTGCTAACAATATTAAATCCATGTTTTCTTTCACTACAGACATTAGTTGTTTAGATATATTATAATTGTTCCTTTGTAAATATAATTCATATTGTTTTAGTTTTTTGTTTGATTTTAATACGCACTGTTCTTATTGTTATGTATTACACTTTTTTATCACCATTGTCCAATGTCATATGTATATGATACACTTTTATTATACGATGTATAATGTTATTTATTTAGGTTTAAGTCTGCTTTTATTTATTTATTAAAATTCATTTATCTAGCATCTTTTATTTATATATTTATGAATGTAATTTACTCAGAATAGATTACTAGATCTTGCGTCTCTCATTTTACTAGACCCTTCATACCTTGTGTCTTTTTTATATGTATATAAGTATTTTAAATTAAAATTTTCTTTATTTTCTCGTTGCATGGGTGGCATATGTTACAATTTGTATTAGAACAATCAATAAATTGTTATACAAAAAGCATAGGAGACTAGGAATTTGTTAGAAAGGTTTAATTAAATGTTGTTTTTTTATAATATGTATAAAAATGTATTATGTTACAGAAAAATAAAACTCAAAACATAGAGGAAGAAGAAACAGTAGCACCAAAAAGGCTATCAGGGAGCTCTTACAGAAAAAGTAAGTTTGTTTCATTAGTTAGCTTTACTTTTATTTAGTAAACTGTTTACATTGACCTTATATTATTAGAATTGGATTTGTTTTGCTTCTTATCAAAATCTATTTTCACAAAACTTTGAATAGTTTGAGGAAGGAGATAGTATCCTTCTTTGTGTGCTAACCATTAAATATTGCATGGTGTATTTCTCCATTAGTTTAAAAATAAAATCTTTTAACTTGTAGGCTGCTAATATCAAATACGTTGTAAATTTAATTGTATATATCTCTTTATGGTTGTTAAACATTATTTATTTACTTTAAACATTACCAATATATTAAATACAATATAAAGTTTTAAAAATTATACATTAAATCTAATATTAAATTAAAACTAAGAATAGACGAGAATTTATAAAATGCACCAGCAACAATACAAAGTATCCATGGAACAAATTTAAAAAAGTGTATTTATTGTCATTAATATGAAGGGCTGAGAAGCCAAGGGGTACAAATGACATTTTTGGAATAATGGAGTTAATTCCAGAAATGGCTCTTCAATACTTTAAAATGTTTGTGACCAAAGAATATAATTGTAAGTCTATCATGTGCTGAGATCTAGTGACGAAAAAAAATACTACTCGTAGAAGAGCTGGTTTAGTTTAGAAGCCAAGGGATACATGTGATGCAAGTCGCTTTACTTTATATAGGTAATTTACTTGTAACCTATGTTTTATTACATAACTTCTAATTCCTGTTAACTCGTTCACTATTACACAAATTTTGTATTTCCTATGCTAGGAGCTGACCTTTTATTTTTTAAATTTATAGCCTAAATGAAATCTCTTTATTTTTTATTTTTGAACGTTTCTACGTAATAATCAATAATATTTTTAAGCGAACGCACGATTCACGCAATGCTCTTTTTATTGAAAATTAGCCCAACACGGGAGTTGTTGTGCGAAGCACGTAATGCATTGTTGATTGAAAATAATCCCAATATGCGGGTTGGCGTGCGAAGCAGGCAATGTACTATGTATTAAAAATACTTCCAATACGAGGGTTGGCATGCAAAGCATGCAATGCAGTGTGTATTGAAAATACCCCTAATACGGAGGTTGGCGTGCTAATCACGCAATGCATTGTGTATAAAAGTACTCTGAATATGGGGATTTGCGTGCAATGCACCTGCGTCGGCCGCTCCTTGTTCAGTTTCAAGCTCACATGTGTCCTTAGCAGTGAACGTGTTAACAGCCCAGAGGTACAAGTGACAAATTTTATCAAATATTGGCTGATAACAAAGAATAAGAGGATGAAAATCAAATTAATCTTTGGTATTATGTTAGTCTAGTACCTAGCAATTAAAAATTTACTAGTTTTAGTGATCATGGGTTTACCTGGATTTGATTATAACCATTATAGCATCACTGCTTTCTCACTTCAGCTGCTGTTAAATCTTTATTTCACAATTTACTGATATTTTATCTTCAATGTTATATGAACACAGATGCAGATCACCACTGAGCCAACCACTGAGCAGATCAGAGATGATCGCCCAATCTTTATGATCTTTGATCATAAAGATTGTGCTTTTAAATCCATCCGCCTCCGCTAGCACCCGTGACGTATTACCTAATACAAAAAAGCACATTTTAACCTTAAATTACTGAAACTAAATTTTGAGTTCGTTTACCATGAAAGGGTACTTACAATGGAAGGGCAAAAATCAAATCAACTAGACATGGTAACTGACTTATAACTTGTTTTACTCACCCATTTTCATATTTTTATCATACAAAAAGAACAATTATCTGATCAACATTCATGAAACAAAACTTACTATGCAACCATTTTAACTGTACACTCTCATTCACATTCATACACAAATAATTAATATTAATTTACAAAAGAAAATCTTCGGATGCAGACAAATGAAATATTTTAAGCTACTTACTTTTGATTGTGCACTTTTAAAACAAAAACATGATTTTATGAAATACAAAACCTGGCTGTTCACTTTTATTCACGATTAAAAGTTAGTCTTTTAATGTCAAAACCTCAAGAAAAAACACTGATCACCTTCTTTTAAACACTTTGTTCAAGTCCGTGCCACTTTATCTCCATTGTCTTGTGCTAGCAAACATTCTATTTTAAATAACTTCAACACTTTTTCGCTGATTTTTTACAATTCTTTCACCATACTGTACTAGGAACGCTCTACTTCACTTCTAAACCATTTAGAATATTGAAACTACATTTTCAACGGTAGAATTCAACTTTACCTGCAAGCAACGCTTAACAGATCTATATACTTTGAAAGTCCAATGCTAAGTGAGTTGCTGGCGTCTGTTCTCCCACCACCAGCTTCACGTTCCTCTCCAGTTTTAGACCAATCAGCTTCCATCTTATAACCGCGTGACAACTTCTAAGAAATGTTTTCTGCCAACTATGTCTTCTGTAATATAAATGGCACCCGCTTTGAGGCTTTTTATCTGTTCTTTATCATTCTACACCTTTGTATAGAGGCTTAACCTGATGAAGTCATAAGCCTTTCGTTGAATCTCTGTGCATTATTTTTTATTGTCAAAATTTTAGTTACTATTATTATGTCTGCATTCTTTTAATTATTTACAATTGATAAACTCTGATTTATTTATTATAAAAATAAAACTGTCTGCATTCCTCTATGAAATTATATGTTCCTTAAACCTTTTTAAATTGATGTAGGTTTAGGCTAAATCATCCAAAGTTTACAACAGCCCACCCTTATGATATAACCCTTAATTTAACTTTATTTATCCTTAAACTCACATATATTACAACCAAAAAGCCTGTGTAACACCAACTAGTGCTGAGAGAGTGGCAACCAGTTAGGGAAACGGCCTATTGTTCATTTCATTTGGTTTTTAAGCCCTGCACCTAATTAAAACCCCATGTGGCGAATCAACAGGTAAAATGGGAGCCATAATGGCCTTACTTCTTTGCCTGTTGTTGTTGTTTGTTTTCTTTATGTTAGAGGCTTCAAATTTTTGAAGTTTGTTTAAGTTACTTTCCCGCTGTTTGGTTTTTTGCCTCTTTAGGCAGATAAAGATAATGCAGTATAATGGATAAAAATGAATATACTGGAAATGTTACAGAAATGCTCGCCTACGGACCTTATAAAGTGCAAAATAGAAACCCAATCATAAAGTTAACAAAGAGCGCAAATGAAACTTTGAAAAACTGCAAAAGTTTAATAGATAGTAATTAGTAATCTTCGAAGATAACTGACAGTTTCAAATCCAGTTTTACCGAGGTTATGTTGTTTGCCAAAAATACATAAAGAAGGAAAGAAGATGCGGTATATAGTGTCAGGAATTAACTCGCCAATCTATATAATTTCTAAATAGTTAGTGTCACGCCTCCAAGAACTTGCTCCTCCTTCTTCATTTGCATTTTTACTTATTAATTTGTGAAAAGCGTGCAAAATATTTCATTGACGCCTAGTTAATATTTAGTTTTGTTAGATGTATCTCATTACCCGAATGTTCCAGTGTCCGAGACGATAGAAATGCTTAAGGAGTGGCTAGTTTGTAACAATTTAAGTGACTGTGAGGTTTGGTGAATTTTTGCTACTTATAAATTTGTGCATGTGTCAAAATAGCTTCCAGGTTAATAACAATTTTTATGTTCAAAATGAACGTACCGCGATGGAAAACCCTTTGCTTAGTTTTTTTGCTAACTTTTTTACGAATAAGTTTGAAATAAATGCTAAAAATTCAATGAAGTACTTTCCGCGAGTATGGGTTCGATATGTGGATGATATTTTTGCAGTATTTGATAAAAACTAAAATCTTGATCAATTTTGTGATGCTATCAATGGATTTCACTCCACTATAAAGTTCACCAAGGAAATTGAAAAAGACTGCAACTTACCGTTTCTAGATATGAATGTGTTTAGGGAAAACAATGTTTTGTCGTTTAGTGTATATAGAAAACCCACGCATACAGATAGATATATAACGGAGGACTCGCACCATTATCTAGGGCATAAAAGAGCCGCTTTTATTTCTATGGCTCACAGATTGGTTAAGTTGCCTTTATCAAAGGATAAATACGAGAAAGAATATATGTATAGTGCTGCTGATTTTTATTGGGTATTCCAAAGAATTAATAAACAACATAGTAAAAAAATTAATTTCAAGGAATCAAGGTGCACTCTTGTGAGCAACAAACCCCAACTACGATGGGTTAAAACAACGTTTGCCCCACCATTATGTAATGTTGTTAGAAAATCGTTAGCAAAAATCCAAATTTGTATGTAGCTTTGTCGGCTGATAATAATCTTGGTAAGATACTGTGTAATCCTTAAGACAAAATTCAAGAACACGGCAAATGCGGAATTTATTGTATTAACTGTGAAATGTTTCCTAAAAAATACATAGGTCTAACCATAAGAAGTATGAATATACGAGGTAAAGAACACTCTTCTCATTTAAAATGTAATAGACCTGATAAATCTGCTATGGCTAAGCATTGTTTAGATGAAAAGCATAATTTTAAAATAGAAAATTGTAAATTGTTGAAAAATGTAACTAAACCCAATACATTGGACGCTTGGGAAACTTTTTATATTAACAAATACCATAACATAATTGTGAATAATGAATAAGGTACTTTACAGAATTCTTTATTGATGTAATAATGCAATGTTTGTAAAATATTAATACTGTTTTAGTTATTTTATTCAAGTTATATTGTTATTGTTAAGCTATTTGAATAACAATAGGCAGTGGTTTTCGCCTTGGCATAGGTTTATGACACGCCCCACCCCCTGTAGGGTACGTCCCTTCTGGTTAGGTGAATATACAATGTGTTGTCACTCTGTTAGATTAGTTATAGTTTGGTTACTGTAGCCCGTGTATCACTGAGGATGGCGTCATTGTCGTTGAAACGCGTTTAGGTTAGTAAACATATTTATTATGAGATGTTGTGTTCAGGTTTATTTTATCTAGTTACTTTCTCACAAGTCAAGCTCATTAGTTATTTATTAGTGTTTAACTATAACAATTAAATCCTTTATTTAACTGTCACACTGATTTAAATAAAAATCTGAACCACAAAACAAGGAACAAAAACAATAACTAAACCACTAAATTGTAAGTTATGTTTAATACGTTACACTTATGTACATTTCAATGACATGGTCATCATCCTCAGAGGGTTTTAACACTACTCAACACTACTTAACACTACTTTGTGGTTCGGGTTTTTATTTAAATCAGAGTGATTTTGTCGCCACAGTGCTCTTTTATTTGTTTAATCCTTTATTTAACTTTTTATAATCGCTGTTTTTTTTTACTAATTGGACAGGACAATAAGTGTCAAACAGCTCCAGAATTAAAAAAAAAAAAGAAACCATTGCATATCTCTTCTGCTCCTTATTCCCTATTTTTAAGTAAGATGCCTAAGTTTTCCAATAAATACTGCAATTCTGATACTAATAAAAAAACTCTTTTCTACCAAAACCAAATTATTAACTTTTTTTTAAAAATATTTCTTTTGTTAACTAAAAATTCTGTAACTAAAAATTGTAGTCCAGAATTTTTACACAAATTTTCTTTAACCCTACAATTTCATGCTAATTTTTTGTAACGCCAAGCCATTTCGGAGCGTGTTGTAAACATGTTTTCAAAAATTTGCTAAATATAGTAATTATACCCCAATCCAAAAGCTTTTTTTTGTAGAGAAAGGTTCAAAGAATTCATATCCAGTAAAAAATTGATTTGTGTAAAGTTTACAAAATTATTAGCTCAAGAAACAAATGTTCAGTAATGAAAGTCAAAAGTTTAACACTAGGCCTACATAAAAATACTGTAGTAAAAATTTTTTGTAATTTTTTTCAAAATCTGCAATCGTTTTGTAGTTTAGTTCTAAATAGAACTGTATAAAGTTATATATATCAATTTCAAAATTCTTATTTTGAAAACATGAGTTTTTATGTTCCTACTACAAGACTGCTAACAAAACTAGGCCTAGTTTGAACAGTAATTTAGGAATATATGCTTTGCCCAAAAATGAAATGTTATAACAAAGTGTAGAGAATAAATCAAAGAATTGAACCCTTGAATTGAAGAATTGTATACAGTACAGTCTCTATAATCCGGCCGTTCAATACTCCGGCACGTCCAGTAATCCGGCGCTGTGTTTCCGCCGATTAGCCAGTAAATTTCTAGAAATTTCTAAAATATGTCTAGACGTGAGTCTCCACAACAACAGTACAGTAGTACGTTGGCGTCTGCTAAGGAAAGTTGAATACATTGTGATTGTTGCGAGTGAGTTAAGTGAAGACCGTGTTGTGAGTAGTACGGCTGCCGCACACACAGTAAACAAGGACTCGGCGCTCTGTGCCTACGCAACTGCAATAACTTGGGCGGAAGAAAACGGAGTTTCAGCTTCCGACATATTGGGAAACGTGAAGGTCCCGGGTCCAACTCCCGGTCTTGGTCTATGTTTTTTCACTTGTAATTTAATTAATAGCCCAGTCAACGAATGATTCTAGAAGGAAAGTCAATAAGCGGAAAGACCAACTATGGTACATTGTTTGGGGTACCTAGTAGTATAACATACTAAAAGTTCTTGACCCTAGGGGTGGCGGAAGAGGGGGGGGTTAAAGGTACCATTTTTTGCCTATATCTCAGTAGGGGTTGGTTATACCAAAAATATATACGTATACAAAATTAAAGCTGACAAAATTCTCTACATTTTATATACCTATAGTATTTTTACTGTCTGTAATCGTTAATGAGATATACGTTCTCGAAAATCGGTAATTTTTGAAAAAACTGTTTCTTCGCATTGGAATACTTTATTATTTGTTCCCCACGCGGTCTACCCTCGTGAGCTCTCTCCGGTTCTTATCTCGTTCGTAGAAAGTCAAATTATTGTGTATTTCGCCTCAGTTTATTATTTTATTTTATTATTACTATTATGTCGCTATGTCGACGGAAAAATGTTTTGTTTCTCGCTTTAGTTGAGTTAGTTTATATAACGTCATACGTCCGTAGGAAGTCGAATTATTGTGTTTTTCGCCTTTATATTTTATTATTATTATATCCGGTATATTTTATTAGTATTATATGCGGTATATTTTATTGTTATTATTATTATATCGCAATGTCGACTCAAACGTATTTTGTTTGTGACGAGAACTTGTACGAAAGTGGTGGGAAAGTGTCCTGTATGAGTGCAAAAGTAATAGCTTCACTGATAAGTTCCACTTTACAAAGAAATGACGGAAATAGCTCCAACCTTGTAGTTTGACACCCTGAAAGTTCATTCCACATGCAGAAAACATTATACGTGAGCCGAAAGAGTTGCAGCTTATGTGATGAAAGAGGCCCCTGTTTTGAAACAGCCATTGATAAGTCAACAGATTCACAAGTCGTTGTCATTGGAGAGGACACAGACCTCATAGTCCTTCTGATTGTGCTAATCCCCAAAGACCAATACATCATAATTATGAAACCGGGCCGAGGAAAGGTGCCAACCAGTCTGTACTTCCACCGCTGAGTTACAGGAGCTCAAGGCATTATGCTCATCCATTCTTTCACAGGATGTGATACTACAACAGCAGCCAAACTCAAGGGCAAACTTGCATTTGCCAAACTGTTCAAGAAGGATGCAGATGTAGCATATGCTTCTGAAGTCTTTAACAATCTTTCAGCCACTCATAAGCAGATTCCAGAGCAGGGCAATAATTGTTTCCTCTGGTGGTATGGTGCCCCGAAGAAAGAAAAATCACTCAACAAATATTGCTACGACACAATCGTCAAGTCTGTGGCGAATGTGCAGCCCGATATCTCATCCCTCCCACCATCCGAGGGATCAGCCAAACATCATAGTCATCGGTGCTACTGCTACTTTCAGATACAACGGTGACAACACTAGCTTACGCCCAGAGGAATGGGGATGAGAGCAGAAAGCGATGGACTGCTTAACTACCTCATCCCTAATAGAACTCAAGATACAATAGCCCCAGATGACATTTTGAACCCAATACACTGCAGTTGCCGGAAGGCCTCAATGGTTTGTTCTACTATATATATTTTCAATGAAAATTAAATATTGGTTCATCACTCTAGGCCTAACCTAACTTTGTTGTGTGTATGTTTAATTATTTTACCTGCCTTAACGGCAACATACTCACATACGTTTTGTGCACATTTATGGCACAGTACACTACGAATGATATAATTTTAATCCTTCAATTTCAGTATCGGCTCACGTATAATGTTTTCTGCATGTGGAATGAACTTTGAGGGATGTCAAACCTACAAGGTTGGAGCTTTTTCCGTCATTTCTTTGTAAAATCGCACTTACCAGTAAAGCTGTTACTTTTGCACTCACACAGGCATGGGCGGATCCAGCCGGCTTTCAAGGAGGGGTCTGTCTCCTATCCGGGGGGGGGGGGGGTATAGAATAATTTTTTGGAATACAGTGCTTGAAAACGTCTTTTTATACTATTTAACAACCACCCATTTTGAATAGGAATTAAGGATTATATGCTTTACCCAAAAATAAAGTTTTATTATAAAAAATTGTAGAGAATAAACAATAGAATTGAACTTAAATTGTTATACTTGAAAATTTTAAGTAGATTTATTCTAAAAACTTATTTCACTAAGTTACAACAACTAAACAAAATTCTCACAAACGTATAGTATATAGTTCCAGCCAGACAGGAAAAGTTAACGGCTAACGCACTTAGGGTATTGAAAATGTACTTATTTCACGGAAATACCCCAATAGTTCGGAATACTAAACCAGGTTTTCCTTATATTAAACGAAAATATAGAACTTGCACTTCAAATCGATATAAAAATTACTATACTAATACAGCATATAGAGTTGTAATAGATACATCGATTGCAAAATATGCTTTCTCATTTTTTGAAAATTGTCCAATGGCAAGGGTTTACAGACAAATTTATATCTAAGAAATTATAAGAGTGACGAATGATTAGAAGATCGCGGTAGAAAGTTAAAATCTTGACAAGTCCAGTGGTGTCCTTATCTTCTTCTCAAAACAAGTCTGTCTAACGATTATGTGTCTTTAAAAAGTGACGAGTTTGAGTCATTTCCTTATGCTTTCTAGCGCGGCATCAATATTGATTTAGACAACTACAATTTTACAACGATGATTGTAAATATACTTTATTGAAAAAATTTGTAAATACAAAAATTGAAGTTTAAAACATTTTCTTTCCAATGGTTTTTGTTTTATTGAGATTAGATAATATTTAGTGGGTGAAATATTCAATACAAGTTGTGTTGTCTGAGACTACTCAATTGAGCAGTCTGCCACTTAGACGATTAAACAAAAATATAATAACCCAAAGGGGGCTACAGCCCCCCCCCCCCCCCCCGGATCGGGCAATGCACACAGGACACTTTCCCACCACTTTCGTACAAGTTCTCGTCACAAACAAAATATGTTTGCGTCGACATTGCAATATTATAATAATAATAAAATATACCACATATAATACTAATAAAATATACCGGATATAATAATAATAAAATATATAGGCGAAAAACACAATAATTCGACTTCCTACGGACGTATGACTAACTAAACTAAAGCGAGAAACAAAACATTTTTCCGTCGACATATCGACATAATAGTAATAATAAAATAAAATAATATACTGAGGCGAAATACACAATAATTTGACTTTCTACTAACGAGATAAGAACTGGAGAGAGCTCACGAGGGTAGACCGCATGGGGAACAAATAATAAAGTATTCCAATGCAAAGAAATGTTTGTATACGTATATATTTTTTGTAGGACTAACCCCTACTGAGATATAGGCACAAAATACAAAAATGGTATCTTTAACCCCCCCCCCCCCTCTTCTGCCACCCGTAGGGTCAAGGACTTTTAGTATGTTATACTACTAGGTACCCTAAACAATATACCATAGTTGGTCTTTCCGCTTATTGACTTTCCTTCTAGACCCCCCTTTTGGGCATTCGTTGACTAGGCTATAAATATCCCTTGCTGAGGAAGTGTGTAAGCTGAAAAAATAAAATAAAATATTTCCTTTAATGCAAAGAAGCAGAAAAGCATTACAAACCATTTTTCTGTAGTTTAAGTAAATGTAAAGTGTACAGTAGGTATTAAATTTTCATTTTGCGTGTACAGTATTTAGTGACTTTGTTCATCGAATAAAATACATACTGTACTGAACCTTTCTGTTTCATATCACAGTTTATTTTTCATAATATTTAACGAAATTTCATTATACAGTACATAGTTAAAACGATTATTGTCATAGTTTTCGTAAGCAATAAAAATTTAGTTTATTCTTAAATTTTTTAATTCACTTCCACTAATCTGGCATTTTTGGTAATCCGGCCCTACTAATCCCCCATATAGGGCCGGACTACCGAGATCCTACTGTACTTGTAAATTCTTTTTTATATTTTACTTTACTTAGTTTTACTTGAATCACAAATTTAGATCAAACGGATAAAACCACTCACATACCAAGCCTATACAATATCCTGTGTGACTCAACCGTTAGAACAACGCTAGCAAAGCGTGAGAACGCCGGGTATTCAGTTCAACAAAAAAAAGTCTGTATTTTCCAGGACTGTACGAATAAAATCGTAACAGTAAATGTGGTTTACTTTACACGAAAAAATACGAAAGATTGAAGTTTTTTCTGCAAATTGATATAAACATATCTATACAAATATATCGAGGCAGTTTTTTAGGCCGTACAAAAAACGGGAGGCAATTTTAGAAAGTTAAAATCTTGATGAATACAAAGTCTACTTTATATTATTTTCAAAACAGTTCTTTCGAGCGATATTGAGCCTTAGAGAAGTGACATATTTGTGTAATTTCCTATTGCTTTCTCATGCAGCATCTCAATTGATTTAGAAAACTACATTTTAAACTGATAATAACATATGTAATTATACGTTTTAGAACAAATTTGTTAATACACAAATTAAAGTTTAAATCATTTTCTTTCCAACAATTTTTGTTTTATTGCGATTAGATGAGTTTTAGTAGGTGAAATATTCAATACAATTTGTCACAGACTACTCAATTCACAATTGTAGCGAGCTGAGGCCACCTAACTTGAGTGGTCTAACAGTTGTAGGGTTAATAAACGTTAATCTAAAGAACCCTTGAACAGTAAACTAACATTATGTTTGAACAAAAGTGCCTCTCTCACAGCACTAGATATATAAATTATTTAGTAAAAAACAAAATCGTGGATAACTGGTAAAAGTGTGGCGCTGCTCTCGTCTAGTTTACTCCTGTGGCGATGGTGAAGGTGTGATGTCAGTCCTCTTGCGGACGTACAGGCGTTGTGAGGATGGGTTGTGGGTTAGAAGGTTCTTCAAATAGGCGGTAAACAGTTGTTTTACTTCAAAGTGTTTATTAAAGTAAAACAATCTATTCCTCTGCTCGCCCGGATTTATAACTAGACTAAATGGGCAATCTTTTATTACTCATGATAGGGTACATAATTACTCTACCCGAAATAAAAATAAGTTTGTCAAGACGTCCCATAGACTTGTGATGAAAAAAGTCCTAAATATGCGGGTGCGGTTCTCTAAAATAGTTTGCCCCAACATATCGGATCAATACATAAATTAAACAAATTTAAAACTGTATTAAAAGCATTTTTAATTGAGAAGGCATTTTATTCAATTGATGAATTTATGAGGGGAGACTAAGGTTTGTGTTTGCCATTCTTAACCATTATATAATTATATTTATTATTATTACTCCTATTGAACATGTTTTTGTTATTGTGTTTTAATATTGAATGTTGTTCTTATGGTATTTAATATTTTGTGTCATTCTTGTTCGATTTTGTATTAATGTGTATTGTATTAATGACGTGTCTATGCAATATTGTATTGTGAAACGACTGAAATGAATTGAATTGAAATTGAACCTCAAGCTGGTTCCCCCTTCTTTAACTATAAACTGTAACATCAACGTAGTGCAAACTATTATTTATTACAACCACTATCAACATAGATCCAGTGGTTATTGTTATATAAGGTGGTGGGTACCTGTCACATCACCACAACCTCATCAGAGTCGGTCCCTTTGACACTCAATTTCCTCTTGGGCATAATGTATGTTTAGCTACCTGGATTGTGCATTATGAATACTATGTACTAGGTTAATTACCTTGTACATACTCCGTCAATCAATCCAAATTCGTTTCCACATGGGTTACTGGTTTTGACCGGCTATGCCATCATCATCAGATCCATAGTCAAAATAAAGTTGTTTAGCCTGCTAAAGCATCGTCTTCTTATTAGCACATTAATTTTAGTTAAATAGTTAAAAGATAGATGATATAATAAATTAGATTAAACCACACTAACACAATATATAAACATGTTACAATACAACAAATCGTGTTTCACTTAATTACGTACGAAAACCAATATTGACGTTGGTGTATGCCGGCCGGTAGTCGATATTGTACTATACGGTCTGCGTATCGTATAATCTGGTCCCCTCCCTCAGTCGTATTACTGTGTTGTAATCCTTAGCAGGCTTAACAAATTTATTTTGAATATGGATCTGATGATGATGGCATAGTCGTCAAAACCGGTAACCCATCTGGAAACGAATTTGGATTGATTGACGGTGTATATACAAGGGTATTACATATTATTCCTCATGGGCTTCACTTTATTTAATTAAAGTACGACTCCCTTCACTTTATGGTGCGACTGCCTTTTAGGGTGTACCGTTGGTCCTCTTGCAGACATACAGGTGTTGTCAGGATGGGTTGTTGGTTAGAAGGTTCTTCAAATAGGCGGTAAACGGATGTTTTACTTTAAAGCGTTTATTTAAGTAAAACAATCTATTCCTCTGCTGTCCCGGACTTTTGTTTTATTATTATTATTAGGTATAGAGGAGTACGAGGCTTCTTCACCACTGCGACCGAAATTGATCTATTGTGGTATACCTGGCCCGGACTTATAACTAAACTAAATGAAAAGGCAAACACAAGCGAGTCTACTTGTGTGGTCTAGAGTCTTTTCCAGACCAAAGTACTAACAGACTGATTTAGGTTTTTGACATCAACTAAGTGCAAACTGTTATTTAGCACAACTACTATCAACATAGATCCAGTGGTTATTGTTATATAAGATGGTGGGTACCTGTCACAAAAGAAGCATTTCTGAATATTTGTTTATAGGAACTTTTTCTTTATTTTGACCCATGTAACCATCACCTGAACTATCTCCACACATTACAGACACACCCTGTACATTAGATTTTATAATTGTTTTTCTGTTTAAATTTGTTTTCTGTTTATTATCTTTTACTGTTTGTTTTTCCTTGTTGTCTATTTAATTCAGAATGTATCTTTGCTCAGTAGTTTTAGACGTTAGATTTATTGTAATTCAGTCAATTTAGGTTGCATCAATTAAGGAACTAGGTTTAATTTGTATATTGTTATATTTTTGTAGCTACTTTTAGGCATAATTTTACTGGGTTTTTAATGGTAAGAGTATATGTGTTTTGTACAGAATCTATTATGATTCCTAATAATGACACACAAAATCATTAAAGGTTTCTAAAAGTATCCTTTTAAGTTTTTAATCGACATAGCCACTGCACTCTACATGGATCAGGTGTTACATTCTTCACCTTTAAAAGAAAAACCTATTGCTTTTGTTCCATCTTTTTATAATACATCAAAATAGAATTCACTTATTTATCCTTTCCTCAATAAAACTTCATAACACTTATTTTCTGTTTGTGGCAAAAAGACCTGATCCTAATTTAACTATAGTATTTATACAATGTACCTTAAGAAACATGTATTCTAGATTTGCATTAGAGATTGTAATCTGACCTAGTTACTCAAATTTACCTCATAACTCTAAATTTAAAGTATTAAAATAACTCATCATTTCTCTCCTGTAAATAAAATAAACATAAACTATTAAATCAATTTTATTTTCCAGGTTTGAAGACATCAAGCTTTAATGTAAATGTTCCTGAGCGCAAACAGTACATTACAGAAAGATCTTTTAAGTGTAAAGAGTGTTCACATAATTTTGCCCGTTTAAATCACTTGAAACAACACATGCGAACACATACCGGAGAAAGACCTTTTAAATGTAAGGAGTGCCTATATACTTGTGCTCATTTAGATGCTCTTAAACGACACATGACAAAACATACTGGAGAAAGACCTTTTAAATGTAAGGAGTGCCAATATACTGGTGCTCGTTTGGATGCTCTTAAACGACACATGACAAAACATACTGGAGAAATACCTTTTAAATGCAAGGAGTGTACATATACTAGTGCTCATTCGGGTTCCTTTAAACAACACATGAAAACACATACTGGAGAAAGACCTTTTAAATGCAAGGACTGTACATATACTTGTATCCAAAAGAATAACCTTATAGCACACTTTAGAAAACATACTGGAGAAAGACTTTTTAAGTGTAAGGAGTGTTCACATACTTTTTTCAGTTTGGGTGGTCTTAAAAAACACATTAGAAAACATACTGGAGAAAGATCTGTTAAATGCCAGGAGTGTATATATACTTGTTTTGATTTGGGTGCCCTTAAACAACACATGGTGATACATTCTGGAGAAAGACCTTTTAAGTGTAATGAGTGTACATATACTTGT
>JAGFPH010001362.1:186944-214921 GCA_018207615.1 Philaenus spumarius
ATTCTGGAGAAAGACCTTTTAAGTGTAATGAGTGTACATATACTTGTGCTATATCGAGTCACCTTAAACGACACATGAGAAAACATACTGGAGAAAGGCCTTTTAAGTGTAAGGAGTGTACACATACTTGTGCTCAATCGTATGACCTTAAACGACACATGAAAATGCATACTGGAGAAAGACCTTTTAAGTGTAAGGAATGTATATATACTTGTGTTATATCCAGTCACCTTAAACAACACATGAGAAAACATACTGGAGAAAGACCTTTTATGTGTAAGGAGTGTATATATACTTGTGCTACATCGAGTGACCTTAAACGACACATGAGAAAACATACTGGAGAAAGGCCTTTTAAGTGTAAGGAGTGTTTACATACTTGTGCTCAATCGTATGACCTTAAACGACACATGAGAACACATACTGGAGACAAAAGACTATGAAACTGTAAGGAGTATTTCCCAATGTAGAACTAAGAGAGTTTTTAAATATATATGTTTTGTTGCTCTATTGAATTTTTGGTTTCGAGTTGATATTTAACATGTTGTATTTTATGTCGTCTAACTTTTTTTATTTTCCACCTAAGTCATGAGATTTTATTCTCTTATCATTACTTCAACAATTATTAAAATCTTTCTTATGTAAGTTTTATTATTCTAACTTATCAGTTTCATTTTTAGTGTTTAAATATATATTTTTGCACTCGGTTTAGTTAATTCAGTTACCAAATATTTTACGGTATTTATTTTTTATCTGATAATGTACACCGAGGCAAATGGCCCATAAGTAAACTATATGCTAATACCGAATGACAGGAGGGGCACTGTGTTTGCAGAACATTTATTTTAGAATAAAAGTGAATGTAACAAGCGAAAATTATACTAATTTGATTGTTTTTTGTCCGACAAATGAAAACAAAAATATTAAATGCTGAAGTAAATGGAAGGAATTCTCAACTAGGTGTTTATTATTTAGGTTTTGAATAAGATAATATTTTTTTTATATAGTTGGATTTGACAAGATATATATTTTATAATTCAATAATAATTAGCTGTAATGATCAAGTTCTGTCATCTTGTCAGTTCGTGTTGTAACGTGAAGCGTTACAATCAATAAAAAACGAAATTATTAAATGTATGTATAAAAAAAAATTAATCACAAAATTTGACCATTTCTAAATAAAAAACATTCAATAATTATCAAAAAACGATGAAATGTAGGTATTTGACTCAAAGTACTATTTATGTTACCAAACTATTTTGATATTATCAATTTATAACACTCACTTTCTCAAAATATACAATATTAAAGATCTAACCTCAACTGTGTTTGTTTTCTTACCTACTTACCTACATTTCACCTTTCTAGGTCACAGACGTCCATTCTTTTAGTCAGCTTTTTGAGGACATTTACTGTAGGGAAGTTTCCCTCAGCATTAAGCTTTATAAGGGAATCTACCCTGGGTTCCTACTTTAAATTATTACACTGTATGTAAATATATAAACACTCTTTTATTTCCATTATTTACTATATACTCTGATCCATTCGTCTACTTGTCTTGTCCTGTCATGGATGGCATGGCTGGGTATCGAACCTTGACATCACAGTGCTTCGTCCTGGTGCCGCTGTGGTTGTCCCTTTGCTCCGATGCCTTCAATGGGTTGCTTTGAGGTGCAATTCCCTTGAGTCCTTTCCGGATCCTGTTACTGGGTGTAGTCCCTGGGTTCTCGTAGCTCGTTGAATTCAGGTACGACTCGAATTCGGCAGGCTGACTTGCACAGGGAGGTGTTTCCAGTTCTCGATCCTAACTCAGACTCTTAGCTAAAACATAAAATCTCTATTTATATCATTCTTACTGTTGTTAGTGGGGGAGAACTCTTCTCCCCAACAAAACATATCAAACATATACTGCGGGCTCACCACGCCCTTGCAGTATGTTGCGGGCTCAACACGCCCCTGCGGTTACCGCGGGCTCAACACGCCCTTGCCGTGACCGTGGGCTCAACACGCCCTTGAGGTGTGTCGCGGACTCAACACGCCCATGTGACGGGGGTACGGCGGGCTCAACACGCCCTTGCCGTTACCGCGGGCTCAGCACGCCCTTGCGGTGTGTAGCGGGCTCAGCACGCCCATGCGACGGGGGTACGGCGGGCTCAACACGCCCTTACCGTAACCGCGGGATCAACACGGCCTTGCGGTGTGTCGCGGGCTCAGCACGCCTATGCGACGGGATAGGGCGGGCTCAACACGCCCTTGCCATGACCGCGGGCTCAACACGCCCTTGCGGTGTGTCGCGGGCTCAACACGCCCTTGCCGTTACCGTGGGCTCAACACGCCCTTGCCGTGACCGCGGGCTTAACACGCCCTTACGGTGTGTCGCGGGCTCAGCACGCCTATGCGACGGGGTAGGGCGGGCTCAACACGCCCTTGCCGTGACCGCGGGCTCAACACGCCCTCGCGGTAGGTCGGACCGCTGTGGTCCAACTACCTATTCAGCGTTCGCTGCTGCCTTATATAGGCCAGCTGGAGAGTGGGGAATGGTACTGTTTGCTGTTCTGGGTTTATTTGTATAAGATAAGCAATGTAGCACTGTTTAGCTTAGATAAGTCATGTAGCACTGTTTACCAAAGATAGGCCATGTAGCACTGTTTACTCTAGATAAGCCCTATAGCACTGTTTACCTTACAGTGACTAGATAGAGACAGTGTGGCCATATGAAAGTGGCCGCCATGTTTTTCCTAAAAGTAATGTCATCTGCTCAGAATTATAATGTAAAAATTAGTGTTATATCTCTTTGTAATTATAAGAGAAATGACCTCTTTGTTTTTTTTATAAAGGGGAAAACAAGCGATTTAATTGTTACAGTTTGATATTTATATTGAAATTAAATAATAAAAACCGTGTTTCTTCTTAAAAAGTGTATTCTGTTATTTTCGTGCAAAAAATTTAACAAATATAATAGAAACAGATAAGAATTTATTAAAAACATGGCTGCCGGCCAATAGGAAACAAGATCTCACTTGGCCACACGCTCTATCTAGTCACTGTAGTTTACCTTAGACGGAGCTGCTCTTGTCGGGTCCATTAGTACCTTAATTCCTATATTTGTATTGCCCTTCTAAACACTTAGTTACACTCCCCTCTTTCTTTCAGGAAAAGGAAAAACAAAGAAGAAATATATCTCAATATGAAAATAGGAATGTACTTTTCCTATATTTATTCCCTTTTTGTTATTTACACATCAAATAAAACAATTTATAATTCTCAATTTAAATAAAACTATCTTCTTAGTAAACCAAAATAACCTATTTAAAAAAATAAATAAAACTATCTTCTGAGAAAAACAATGACTTGGTTGTTACCAACATAAAACTATTTACATTATACCAAATATTCTTAGAAACTTTAAACAAGTTTAGTTATTTTGATCATCATATTTTCCTTCCTGTGGTGTCCATTTCCAATATCGTGTTTGTCTTTTCCTGTCCCGGAACTTCCTCTTGTGTTGGGTTCTTCTTTCGGTCCTCCTTTTGTGTCCCCTAAACTTCGGCCTTCGTATTAGGGGTGGATCCGATGCCGCCTTGGCACCCGTGATCTCTCCCATCACCTGAGGCTTACTAGTACCGGGTAACTCCTCTTCCTCCGTCTCGGCTGGTTCCAAATCCTCCAGGCTTGATATCAATAAAACATCCCAGTCTTCCTCGGTTTCTTCCGAGACCATTGCCTTCTGCTGGATGGTATTAGCTAGAGGGTCGGCGATGCCATCTACGGTTACCTTGATGTCTACTACCTCTGCGTCTTCCTCCTCCGATATCCTTTCAAAGCTATCAGATGATGATACTGACCAAGCCCTCTCTTTTGAGTCTGGTTTCTTGATTAGTGGCTTCCTAGGCATTAATAATTCTGGGTCTGGACCTTCGTTTGTTTCTGTAGATTTACTGCTCCCAGCTCCCCCTATAAACATAGGTGACTGTCTTCTCTTGATTACCTTTCTTCCTTTCTTCATAGGCGGGGGCTTTACTCCCGGTATCTCCAGAATTGGTTTTTGGTGCGCTTTGATCTTCTTTTGTACGAGTTCTTCCACCATTATCTTTCGCAGTCTTGGTATGTTGTACCGTGTGGGCCTATAACTGCAATAATTTAAAGATAAATTTCTTTTCGTTTTTGTTAATATGCTATGGAGGGGGTAGGTAGCAGGTTTCTTTAACATTGTGTCGACCGATGTCATGGCGGACGGATGCCTCTTCCAGCTTTGTGTGGACCTTCATTAGTTATGAAGGTTCACGTGTAGACGTACAAGTTCTCGAATCTCTTCGAAGATCCTTTAAAAATTTATTAAAGTTGTTTCTTAGTTTTTCTTTTTTTATCTTTACGTGTCGGTTGTGTTTTTTGAATAGTGTTATTTTAAAGTGATAAAAATAAATAAAAGGAAACAGTAACTTTACAACTTGTGGTTATTAGCAATAGTTCCTATAATAAACTCCACTGATAAAACCTTGTACCCCAGTGAAGTATTGACAGTGGACAATACAACTAATACTGGAAATAAATGACTGATTTTTAATTCATGGTACAAAATTGCGCAACTCTGCTATAGGTACTTTGCTAATAATAATAATAATGATTATACTTGTGTAATATGTAAAATCGTGTTTTGTTGAAGATTTTTATTTTTTTATCTGTAAATGCTTTAAGATTGTTTAAGTTAAAAAAAAAAGAAATATTGTAAACAATAACTAATTTAAGAGTTGATCTTCTTTTGAAAGATGAGTTAATTTATGAACTACAATTTAGAGATGTTAACGTATCTATAGCCAATTCTGTAAATGAATTGAGAAAAGAATTGAGAAAGCATTTGAGGGAGCAAGTTAAGACTGATGTTAATTATTTGTCCAATAAAATTAGTTTTACTTCAGAGTATGAAACGATAGGTCGAAAAGTTTCTGAAATTCAAGAATCTATAGCAGAAATAATTATCTCGCAAAAACCAATAGATTTACTTAGGGCTGAAACTAAAATTAATCATATAAAACGTAGAATCAGAAACTTGTTAAAATTTAAAATAATTGACGAAGAGATTGTAAAACAATTAAATATTAATATGGATCTTTTGAATGAGTTAGATGATAAGTTATCAAATATAAAGATTGATACACAAATTAAAGAGGATGTAGTTAGGAGGTTATCGGAAAGTAATGAACAAGAAGAAAGTTTTATACAAATACTAGAAAGTTCTGATAAGCCTAAGGTTGTTTTGACTTTACCTACCGCAGTTGAGAGTAACGTAGAAGTACAAAGGTCTGTAGGCTTGAATGCTTTGTTTACACAAAACGAGTGCCGAGTAACGGGAACCGAGGGAGAGCCGGCTTCCTTAACCTTATCTGGCAAACAAAACATTTTTAGCAAACTTCCAAACCCAATTGAAAGATATATCAATTTGTTTAGGATTTTTAATGGTTTAAATCATGATGATTTATTAAACTTTATTAGGGTTATGTTAAAAATGAAAAGTGAAACTTGTTTAAGTGATGAACAAATATTAGAGATAGGGTTGGGCTATGTTTCAGGCCCTATGTTAAGCAAATTGATTTATGCTAAGAGTGTAAAATCCACTATTGACCAAGTACATGAAATGTTGTTAAATACGTTTTTACCCATAAATCTGAAAGAAAATTTTAAAAGAGATTTCGTTAATCGTCCTCAAAGAATAGATGAACCTTTAAGTATATACATTTCCGAAATTAAAGAATACTGTGAATTGTTAAAATGTAACTATACTGAAGGAGAAGTCGTAGATGTTATTAAGATTGGAATAAATCCTAGTGTTAGAGCCAGATTAGTTTTCATGAAAAATCCACAAAACTTTGCGGACTTGGACCAATTGTGTATTCATAATAACAACATTGATTACGTTGACAGCCTGAGAACAGGTGCGGGAAGTAATTATTTTAATAATACCAATGTTGTGCGTAGGTTTAGAAATAACCAAATTACGTGTTTTTATTGTAAGAAACCAGGGCATATAGAAAAACATTGTTATAGTAAGCAAAGAATAGGTAATTCAAAAAATGTGCAGGATGGAAGGAGGCAATAACTAGCATATACTCCTTCCATAATAAAGTTAATTTAACCAGCCATGCAAAAACAAATAGAGGTTTTCAGAAGATTGGGAATGAAAAAATTAAGAATAGAAAATTAAATGCTAATATAAAGCGCAAGGTTAAGAAAATTCAAAAAATTAACTGGCTTAAAACGGAAAATGTAACCAATGTGTTACCTACAATAACAATTGACTGTGGTAAACACATTTATCTAAATGCTTTAATTGATAGTGGTAGTTCCATTAGTTTGATCAGTTCAGCTGTGTTTGATTCTTTATATAAGAATAGACTAACAAAACTTTGTAGTAGCAACAATAAAAAATGTTACTCTATCACTAACGAAAATATACAAATGTTAGGATCGTGTGTGTTAAAAATTAAAATTTATAGATTTTCTTGGTATACGAAGTTCCTTATTGCTAAAGATATAAGCTGGGATATGTTGCTAGGAGTTAATTTCATTAAAGAAACCAACATGTTGTTAGACTTAAGTAAAAATCGATGTTACTTTGGATTTTCAGAAAATGTTAAAATTGATTTGGGATCTAGAAAGATATTTAAAGTAAATGTGGTTAATAGTGATTTAAACATTGGGTCTTGTGAAATACGAACTGAACTAGAAAATTTAGTTAGGAATAATCCTAAGGTATTTACTGATAGAATTGGTAAAGCTCTAAATTTTGAGTACGAAATAAAAGTAAAAGATAAGACTCCGGTTAATATGAGGCCGTATCCACTTTCACCGCCGAAACTACAAAAAATGAAAGAAATTATAGACGATCTTTTAAAGCAAGGAATTATTGAGCCTAGTATAGCAGAATATTCTTCACCGGGATTTTTGGTAGGCAGTGAAAAGCAAAGATTGGTTGTAAATTATGGAGCATTGAATAATAAAATTGAAAAAGTTTGACACATATCGTAGTTCGTAGCGAGAGGGGAGGGCGATGTCATCTTTGGGGGCGATGGCGTGATGGTTGGTCCTGGGTGGTTGTGTGGTCATCTGCTGCTGGCTTGGGTTGGTCTTGTGGCTGGATCCTCTGCTAGTCCTGTGGTGGTGGAGCTGGTGTCGGTCGGACCATGCGTGGCAGAAGGTTGATGACGTTACTCCTTCGTTTGCCGTTAGGTTTGGCGGAAGGTCCTAACCAGGTCGTATTGAGGGGAATACCTATTCCCGTATTCTTCTGGTGGTGCAGGCCATACGGTATATCAGGTAGACGTATGTGCCGTGGAGTGATCCATTGAAGGTGCAACCGTCGATTCAAGCCTATGTTTCGACGCTCTGTAGAGTTTGCTTGTTTGTTCCGCCATAGCTTGAGTGATGGTGGTCGTATTTTTCTCGTTGCACATTTCGCAGTGACTGGTCGGTATATTTTATTTGTGGTGAGCGGAATACTTGATGTGGACTTGTTGAAATTTGTCGGTTACGTTTTGGCACGTGTTCGGTCGGTTAGCGGCCGTTGTCGTTTGATACCGATATTCGTAGTGGCGGGCGGTCTGGTTGAAGTGGTCACGGCTGATCCGATTAGCAGGCGGTGTCTTTTTCTGGGCGACTCGGATGTGACGGGCGTTCTTGTAGTCGCGGCCGGATCGTTGAAAGATGTCGCGGTCGAACTTGTGGTTGTGAGTGCGTCGGTTCTGATCGTTGGTGCGTGCGACAGGTTTGTTTCGTCGAAGGCGTGCTTAGCGGAGATCTTTAATGTGGCAGGCGGTTTTGTGGCCGTCGGGACGCTTGTAAACGTCGTGACTGGATTTGTGGTCGTGAGCGTCGTAATCCCGATTGCTTTTGGCGGTGATGGAAAATTTTGATCGACGACTTCTCCTCTGAGTTTGATGGTGGAGTCTTGCTGTAGTGGTTTAAACTTAATTATTGAGCTCTTTGACTGATTCGGTTTCCGGCGGTTTTGCGATTGATTTGAATATATTTATCTGTGAACGGTATTTTTCTTCGGCGAGCTCGGTATACATGATTGTGGTGATCTCTGTTTGGCTATCGTGGTTGTGGTGGATATTAGTTTTATCTTGTAGTGATGTTGCATTAGTCGATGCAATGGTTTTCATTGATATCGGTAGCTGTTGCGATGGTACCGTGTACGTTGGCGGTGTCGGTTCAATCGTATTTGTTTGTGCTGTGCACTTGAACGGCGACCGTTTATCCGTTGGTATGTGTATCGGCTTTAGCGGTTTCGTCGGTGCTATTGCCTCTTCTTGTGGTGGCCCTGCGGGCATTGGTGAACGCTGCTTATCTTCTGATATTTCGTTCGATTGTGGGCCGCTATTTGTCGGCACTATTTTTGGTTTGGAGAGTGTTTCAATTGCCTTTACTGCCCAGTTGATGTCGTTGTTCGACGTTGGTCTTGACTCTTGTAGAAATGCGATTAGATCCTTTGCTAAATCTTTGTGCGCTGATGATTGCGATAGCAGTACTGTTAGCTTGGACGCTAGTACGGCTTCGCTCTCTCTCACTCGTTCGGCGCATTCTGAGCAATTAAATGACAGGTATGCCATGTCTCCTAACCCGACGCAATTGTTATGAAAAGATGCGTGGCATATTATGCAGTTTACCATGCGTCCGCTGGTATTGAAGCAGTTAGTGGCGAAGCATTGCCGACGTTGACTGTGTGCGTAAGGCATCTTGAATTTAATTGCTAGAAAAAGAATTGAAATGAATTTAAAATTGAAAATTTTAAATTTGAAAGAAACATAATAATAAAATCATTGTTCTTGTGCGTGTTGAATTTAAATGGGCGCCACTGGGTTTTTTAACACTCCCAGAAGTGTGAATATATGTTTGCGGTCGTGATGTCCGTGAATCTCTTCTGAGATACATAAAAGCCCTACGCGTTGGGCGCCACTCAACTTGTCGCTCCGGTTAAATGAATTTCATAAAAATTAGGACGTAGCTCAGTTTGGCAACAAAGTTTCTAAAATGTTGCCTGAAGGGCGGTGAGGTGAAGCCTCGCTAATTCGGTCCTGAAAAGGGCCGAATATGTTAGGGAACGTGAGCCTGAAGGGCGCTTGATTGCAGGTGAAGCCTGTGAACGATGCGTAACGCTGCGCTGTCGTTTCGTTGCGTTGCGTAGAATGGTTGCGAAGCGAAGCACAGTAGCCCTAAGTAGGGTGCGCACTACCCGGTCACCAAGACGACTGCAATGTCTTGGATCGAGAGACTACTGGATGAAGTCGGCCCTAATAAGGACCATGTAAGCTTGAAGAGCGTAGAGTTGTCGGGTGACACGTAGCCGGAGCTACGGCGGAGGTTCTAGCCGGACTAGCCTCTTTTCCGCGAACGGGTCTTCTTGTGTCTGCTGTCCGGTTGCGCTGTGAAGTTGGCGTAGTCGAAAGAACAAGATTTATTTTGAATTAGAAATTGAATTGAATTTATTTTACGTAAAACAGCCTGGCGTTGACAACACTCCCTCACTCCGTTGGCTTTAAATCTCCTGCCGCAACTCTCTATTTCCTCCGGTGGCACTAGTCCGGCCAATTTGTGGTGCGCCTGGCAACTAGTGCGGCCAAAGTACTCCTGGCTAGGTAAGGTACCTCTAGCTCTGGTGTTCCCAGTCTTCAGTGTTCCCTTTAAAGGCAGTTGTAGGCTGGATGTTGGCTTGGTAGTTGGCTTAGTAGTTCGCTAGATGATGTTCGCTTGGTCTGGTGGTGAACGCAGATAATATTTTGGACTATTTCCCCCCGTTATATACAGTTCTCCAGCGAAAAGGTGCGAAATCTAACACCTAGGGGAACGTAGTCGGCGAATTACCGTGCAGTAATGTTGCCGAGTTCCGAACCACTGTTAAGATGATGTTTGTTGGCGCGTTCTTAAGTTTGCGTTTGCTGGTTCTTAAGTTCGCGTGGGGACTTAGAATATTTTCGTCAGAAGTTACGCTGGAGATTGTAACTTTGTCGGACGCAGTGCGATGAACGCCGAGAAAGTTTGAAGTCGTTGTTTCGGCCGTTTGGAAGTTAATATTGTAACGCATACTGGGTCCTATATTTAATTCACCCCGCCCCGTAATACGCATTCGCTATTCCCCGGGTTACGTTAGAGGCCTTGTTAACTGCCCACAGCCTAATTTCAATGAGAGCTTATACACTTGTAACAACCACAAACACGGGTAGCCAGCTTTGACTTACACTTAAATTGCCGAACAATAACTATTTAACATTAAAGCACTAGACACAAACACTTAATTAAGTAACTAGATCATTGTCAGCCCAAATAGGCTATAACTCCCCAAAATAGGTTTATCAGACGCCGCGACTATTACATGTCTAATCGGCCTCCGCGATACGGTAGCCACTCGCTAAGGCATTCGCATGCTACACCTGCTTTCACTTCCACACCATACATAAAAACGTTCCAAAATCCGGCAATATCCCCCAAAAATAAGACAACTTGTAATTGAAATATATCGGTTGGTATCAAGTTGGTTAGGTAATGAGGATAGTTGGGTTTACTTGAGAAGGAAGAAAAAAAGGGATTATAAATGTATATATTGGTAAATATGTACCGTGAGGTAGATGACCCCTGTGTGAAAAGAAAAAAAAAGGTAACGGATTGGCAAACAGTAACCGAAACATAGTGGAGATGGTTGGTGAACTAAAACTACTTTTTTTTTTTTTTTACATTGCAAATTTAATATCCTTTTTGGATTTACACAAAAATATCTTAAATTAGTAGGAGGGAGTTTAACTGATGCTAGGAATGGAATAAAATTCTGAAGGATTATTTTAGGATGGAAGAGTAATTTTTTTTTTTGGATTGGTTAGTGGATAATGGTGGTTGGTGGAGTAATGGATAGTGGAGGTGGTTGGTGAACTAAAACTATTTTTTTGTGTGTACATTGCAAATTTAATATCCTTTTTGGGATTTACAAAAAATATATCTTAAACTAGTGGGAGTTTAACTGAAGGATGAATGAATGAAAACTGAAGGATATTTTAGGATGGATGAAATGAGTATTTTAGGATAAAATTATGAGTATTCGGTGTCTTCATATATTTATTGAAGTTGAAGATTGAAGTTGAATGGCCTTAATGTAGTTTAAAACAAATGGCTGTTTATGTGGTGTGGTCATAATATTAAAGATGGATATACTGTAGCTGATATAATGGCGTTGTAAAGCTGCATTTCTGTAGTAATTGTGATTAAAGCCAAAAGTCTCTTGATACATGAGGATCTGAGTGCAGTCAGTCCCCTGTGATGACATTATGTGGCACTCACAATATTTAAAAGTTGCTGAGATAGTAGCTGCTTGGGTCTGCACACCTCTTTTGAACTGCCTGATCCACATTCAAAACAGTTGATATTGTTGTAACACAAGAAAATTTGATTTTGATACTTGTCGTTGACAGTGTTCGATGGACTCACACTCTAAACAGTTGGCATGGTGGCAACAGCTTGGTGATACTTGAAGTTGACGATATTTGGTGGTGGTAATTTGGAAAATATGAGGAAGAGGTATAAGGTACGGTCTTGCAGATTATATGGGAATTATTTAAAAGATGGTGAGGAACTTAATGAATTAAAGGAAAGGAAACTAATATTAAAATATGAGTACTAAATTAAATAATTAAGTGTTACTTAAAACTATGAGACTGTAACCAACCAGTGCCACTATTGTATCAACGCAGCAAACAGTAATACATGAAATATTTCAAAATTTATTCGCGGATAATTATAATTAAAATATTGGTGTAGGTAAGGTATGAACGGTTGTGGACTAGGTGTGGGTGGTAAATATTATAACGCGGATGCAGGTTGGAAGTGAAACGAATTATAAATGGTGGAGTGTCGTGTGCTAATAATGTTCATCCTAGCGTGGGATTGAACAATGTTTACAAAATAAGCATAAATCAACAAAATAAAATTTTTTTTTATTATTATTTAATGTGCAGTCTTTTGAGTGCAGAAACTCATGACATGCAACAACAAACTCCCCCTCCTGGTGTAATTCCAGGACTGGTACAACAAAAAATGGAAACAACAATGATACACAAAGGAAATATTATTGGGGAAGAGGGATAGGTGCGCTAATTTTGCTACAACGCTTGCGTATAGAATTAACTAGTAAACACCTAAAACGAAATACTTCAGAAATATACGGTTATAAATTTTGAGGTTTTCGACGTGTCGTCCTATGGGGTGGATTACTCACGTCGAGCTTCTGAATATCACACTTAACATTACTATAAATTTACCATATAAATATAGGCTATGAGTATTTCTAAATACAATAGATACCTTAACATTATAAAGACCAGAGTGGTAGATAGGATGAATAGATATGAAAGTTTTACAATGTGTTAAGTTGTCGGATGTGGATGGATTAAGGTGTTGGTTAAAAAAAGGTATATATTTATATGTGTGTGTGTGCACTGAATAGGAGTGATGGTTAAGGAATTGGATGTATTGCACTCATACAGCTGATTTGCCTACGGTCTTAGCTAAATCCAGAAGTGTCCCTGATGGATGGCTCGATATTATTTGAAATGTTTACAAAAAAAAGGTAAAATTTTAAAATAATTTGGTGATACAATGAACACAATGAAAATAATAGTCTAAATTCGCCGAAAGAAGAGCTCAACACATCAGAAATCACCTCCAAACCACGCAACCATAGGTGAGGCTATACAATCCTTAGGTATAAAAAAAAATATAAGGTTATCTTGGAAAAGCCCTTTACCTTCAACGCTTGAAGTGCCTTTTGGTAGAGCTGATTCCTACTCGAAGAACCAACTTAGCCTTACCTCGGCCCAGCAATCGTTTAAGATGTAATGGGATGTATGTTATTGCAAGTGGTTTATGACTGAAATGATAAGAAGGAAGAATAAAACTTATAACTAATATCACTAAACCCTTATAGTCTGTGGTTGTTCCAAGTACGGCTGTGGTTGCTTTCTATAATGGTTTGTGATATTTTATAAAGTGCAAGTGGTGCACATTATTTAGTTCAAAAAAATTTATCAGGTTCACCTTATTTTAGGTTTTAAAATTGGTTGAGGGGGTTAAAAAATCTCTTTAATTGTGAGATATGGGCGGAACGTATAAATTTTGAAGTTCGGGGGTCAATGAGCCTGACCGTTACTGGGGTGGTGAAACACTCAATTATTAGATGCCTTGACCAGAGGGGGAGGAGTTTAGAATTAATACGTTTAGGTGCATCACTAATGTGATGTTCCCTAAACATAACCCAATCTCAGGGGTGAAATGGGTTGGGTTGCCGGTTCCTATTGTAGACCACCTGGCGGGCTCTGTGCGCCTTGGTGAGGTTGTCTACAGCCTTAGACCATATTTGGTCTGTAGCTAGCTGTGGAGGAGGGGGAACCAACTGGTCCATATTCCAAGCTAGCTCGATAGGTAGGGCAACGGGGTGGTGTAGAAACAATGAGGCAGGGGAGGTTCCAGTACTGAGGTGGGAAGCCGTGTTGAACGCTAATTGGAACCAGTGAATATCCTGGTCCCACTTAGTTTGGTTCTGGGCGTGGAAGATGCGGAGTGCGACCTTGAGGTTCTTTTTTACTCGCTCCGCATGGGATGGGTTCGGGTAATAGGGGGTGGTGAAAATATGTTTAATGCCGAATTCTAGGCACATCTGTGCCATGGCGGCGGATTTAAAGGAGGAGACGTTATCGCTGACGAGGAACTTAGGGAAGCCAAAATAAGAGAAAACACTTTTAGTCAATATGTTGACTGTAGTAAGTGCTTTCGTGTTCCTCGTCGGGAATAAGAGGGTGAATTTTGAGAATGCATCCACCACGGTTAGGATGTATGCGTTCCGATTAGTGGACCTAGGTAGGGGACCGACATAGTTGATATAAAGCTTCTGAAATGGGGCTGTAGGTATTTCAGAAGCTTGCAACCCTACGCGAGTGTTTGGGGCCTGTTTAGCCCTCTGGCACTTCACGCAGGACTTTACTCTTTGAGCAATTTGACCCTTTAGGTCTTCTGCCCAAAAGAATTTGGAAATACGGGCAAAGGTCTTACCAATGCCCATGTGGGCTGAAATAGGAAGCTCGTGGTAATACTTGAAAACCATATCCAGGAGCTTCTGGGGTAAGACCACCCTTGGTGATCTTTGGCCTGGGGCAAGATGCATCAAGGTCCGGTCCACTATGGAGTATTGCGGTGGGGGGGGTGCGACTATTTATTAATTTGAGGAGATTCGGATCTTCCCTCTGGTGGAGGTGAATATCTCGAAAAACCTCGGGAATGCGGGTTAATATGGTTATTAGGGGGGGGCTTGGGGCTATTAGTTGGACGTTATTGAAAGGGACAGCCGTTGGAGCCGATGGCTCGAAAAGGCGGGATAGGGAATCCGCAACAATGTTGTCGGTTCCCTTGATATGTTGCACGGTGAATTTAAACGAGTTAATGAACTCTATCCACCGGGCAAGTTTCCCTACTTGTCGTGGGTGATTCAGCAGCCAGGACAGTGCGGAATTGTCCGTATACAGCTGGAATTCACGGTGCTCCAAGTACTGCTGAAATTTAGTCAGTGCAAAAACAACGCCGAGGCATTCAAGCTCCATAGTGCTGTAATTTACCTCGTGTTTATTTAAGGGCCGGGATGCAAAGGCCACCGGCAGTAGGTCGCCATTATAGTCCTGGGATAAAGACACTCCCAAAGCTACCCCGGAAGCATCAGAGTGAACTATGAATGGTTTTGAAAAATCGGGAAGCCGTAGAATTAAGTTGCTCATTAGAGCTCGCTTCAAGGAATTAAAGGCGAGCTCTTGATCAGGACCCCACTCGAATCTAACGCCTTTGCGTTTTAAATGATTAAGTGGTCGGGAAATATCAGCAAAATTTTTAATAAATTTGGAATAAAAGGCTGCCAAGCCTAAGAATCTAGCCACCTGCTTGAGGTTTTTAGGGGTGGGGTAATCGGCAATAGGCTGTACCCTGTCTGGGTGGAGGGATACCGATTGATTTTTGAACACGTTGCCAAGGAACTGGATGTTATTTGCGGCCACGGTTAATTTTTCAGGGTTGACGGTAAGTCCGGCGGACTGTAGACGATTGAGGACCGTCTCCACCTTGGCAAGGTGGTCGTCAAATGAGCCGTCGGAGTATACGCACAAGTCATCAAAAAAGGTGAAAACATACTTGTACTTAATATCTCCGAATATTTTTTCAATTAGCCTTGTGAGGACCAATCCTCCGCTAGCTAATCCGAAAGGGACGAAATTAAAATGATATTGGCCAAATGGCACAACAAAGGACGTGTACTTACGGGATTCTTCATCCAGAGGTATTTGGAGGTATGCCTGGTTAAGGTCTAGTAGTGTGAACCACTTTGCCTTACCTAGGTACTGGAATGCAGATTCCAGTGTTGGGATTGGGGTGGCCTCCAAATCGGCTATCTCATTGATAGCCTTATAGTTGACCACCATTCGAGTTTTGCCCCCTTTCTTTGGGACGAGAAATGCGGGACAGGCGTAAGGGGAAGTGGAGGGGCTTATAACACCTTTGGATAGGAGGTCATCAATATGCTCCCTTAAAGCCTGTAACTTCGGCGGAGCGTACTGATATGGACGAGCTCGAACTATTTTGGTGGAGTTTACTTTGATGGTGTATTTAATAAGATTTGTTTTGCCAAGTTTACAAGTGACGGTGTTGGGGAATTTGGCGATTAGATCAGCAACTTTATCCAACTCACGGAATGAAAGATTGCTGCCTGTGCGGAAGGGTTGTGGGGTTTCAGTTGCGATATGGTCTGGGGTTATTGAACAAAGCTGTGGTGACGCGTACGGAAATCGAATTTCATGACTCTTGAAGTCAATACATGCACGTGTTTTACGCAAAAAATTGCAACCAAGGACAACTGGGTAGGGCAATGTTGAAGCTATTAAAAATGGTAAATCCCACGAAAGGGTTCCCAATTTAATATGTAGATAAACTTTAGTTCTGAATGATATGATTTGGCCATTTGCAGTGCAAGCTGATAGCTGTACTGGTTCAATTCGCCTAATTGTTGTGGGAAACTTGGCGATAGAATCATAAAATACCTGAGTTATCAAGCAATAAGTTGAACCAGTATCAATTAGACACGTCACATCTGGCCGGCCAATCTTGGCCCTAACAGTGACAATGTCTGCAGCAGCAACTGCAACCTTCATAGGGCCCTTAGTGCCAATTGGTTGGGGTTTGGGTGTCTGGTCAAGATGCCTGTATGTTTGGGCTTGCTTAATTAAATGAGAAGGCTCACTGCCCCCGTGAACCCTCCGTTTTAGTTTAAAGGCCCTGATGGGCCACGAGGAAAACGATTTTGGTTCAAATTTTAGGGCCTAGGCCGGGACCACTGAGTATCCCTTCGAGGATACATTGATTGACCCCGGTTTGGTGTGGAATGGTAATTTGGTGGTGGGGGTCGATAAGAGGCCATTAGGGGTTGGGGGTTTCCTGTTGGTGTGGCGTTATACCTGTTTTGTTGACTGTAGTTAGGGGCGGAAAACCTTGCTTGGCCTTGAGGCCGTTGCATTTGGGTGCTGCGCTGGTTGTTTGCCATACCACACTCCAGATATGGAACTAGTGCTAATAAATCGTTTATTGTGATCGGACGCTCGACTGTGGCCAGACGGGATGTTGCATCTGATGACATGCCAGAGAGGAAGGCTGCTAACCTTTCCCCCTGTTTTAGAGCTGGAAGCAAAAGGGAAGACATGTCCCTCACGCTACAAATGAAATCCTCTAATGGTTCGGATGGACGTTGTGCTCGATAAACCAACTCGGCGACCGCCAAATGTTTTACGTGAGGTGGGAAAAGCGTATCGATCAGTATGTCTCTAAATTCGTCGACGGATTGGCCATTGTCAATGACTCGCTCTAGTACGCAAGATGATAGACCTGTCGCTTTAGGAATTATTTCTAATAAAATTAGTCGATCAAAACCAGGATGCAACTGGGCAGCGCGCGAGATTTTGCGCAGATTCAAAAGTGTGCTCTCGGTCGGCTGACCATCAAGGCGGTCAACCGACTGTATAAGATTATAAGCCTAGGAAGGAAGAGAAAGAGCTGGTCTAGGTGGTGGCGGAACTATTGATCTATTTAGAACTTCCAACATTTGTGCCACTTGTGGATGTAATGGTTGCAGAACTGATTGCGATTCAACCAGAGTCTCAGTAGGGTCTGTTTCCGAGGCTTTTGAGTCCCTAAAAGAATCTAGTTCCTCGCGCAGTCTACCACGGTTCACTTCGAGTGTCTCGGCTGGCTCTATTCCCCAGTATACTAAAAGTTCCTTGGCTTGAGTGGCCGTTAACTTATTAATCCATTTTCGATGTGGAGGGTTAGTGGTTAACAAAAATGGAAATGGTGCTGGTACATCTGACCCCCAATTTACTGTTGTAGCCATGATTGGCCTTTTAAATTAAGAATGGTTGAGCTAATGATTAAATTACAAGGTTCCAAAATAAACACTTTTGGGCATCAAATAAAAATAAGGAAATGCTTAATTTATAAAGTATGAATCAAACACAAATGCAATACAATAAAAAAGTCTTTGGCAATAACAATTAATTAGGTACCTACACTAGAAACAATAAAACACACACAAATGGTTTACTGACTGCAGTAATATTCAAATGTAATAATGGCCTATAAGCGTAGCACTGAAATTATATTCACAAGACTTTGTTATTATCAATCAAATCTGGAATGGCATACCTTCATCGCGGTAAGCCAGACATAGTCCCATAAAAATAAATATTTCGGGGGAGTTTAAGTATGAAAATATAAAAGGGAGGATGTAGAAAAGGCATAACTCGATTTAGTAATAATCTGTCAAAGAACAGTAGGCCTACAACATGAATTATAGTAGGTTTAATCTATGATATTTTTAATTTGGGAAATAATTCGAGAGTTGGCTAAGGGGGAGAAATGCAATCCATCTTTCAAGAAAAAACCCTTAGGCCACCGATGTTCTGGTGCCATATCAACAACTTGTATATCGTTACAGGTAAAGGTGGCCACAAAACAGTTGAATAACTGTATGTCCCTAAGTTGTTTACTTTTGTCAGCTATCAATGGGAAAAATGGTAATTTAAATAAAATAATTTTTCCTAAAGGATTGCTTCTTCGAATAAAGCGGACTATGGATATATAATTGTTTCTCAAACTATCACCATTGCAATGTCGCAAAATATCATTGGTAGCCAAAATAACAATTACATAATCTGCCGGAAAAAGAGACCTATAATGTGATTTAATGTACGCCTTCATCATGGAAGTTGTTGCCCCTGGTAGCCCATGGAAATTTAACAAACCGTTGTTGAATAGATGATTGCGTTGTTCATAAAATCGTGCTAAACGAGCCACATGACTGTCACCTAATACTACCATATTGTTTGCCCTGTGGGTCACAACTGCACTCATTTTAACTCACTATTGTTCCAAGGCGTATGTATATATTTTCTGTTTGTTTTTTTTTTTGTTTTTTTTTGTTTTTTTTTAATTGTCTGTAAGAAATGAACTAATATACAAATGCATCTATTTGTTATAATTATTTATTTTTTTTTTTTTTTATTATTATTTTTGGCATACATACATATTCCTAAGAATTGGGCGCAAGTTTAACAATTTAAATAGGAGCAGCTGAAATATAAAACCTAGAACAGGTTAGGTTACTAAGTTGCTAATAAACCCAATCTACTCGGGTCCCAAAACTGCAAACGCAATAATAGTTTATGACAGGCAATTATTGCTATTTTATAAAATTCAAACACAGGTTAAATTATGTGAAATAAAGATCAATTAGACCTAGGTTAACTCACCATCTGGTAGTAGGGCCTATCTCATTACTTACGGGTTACCATTTTAGGCTAATAATTTGAAGTGGGCCACCAATTGCTGCTCCAACTTGGTAAAAGGTGAAGAAGTCCTTTCTGAAGTAGGCCTATGCTGATCACACTATATAGGCCTATGTCCCAATTATGTTAAGTCTAAGAAATTTTTATCCCCAACTGAATTTACTGTCTAAGAGGGAATAAATTTGGAAAAGTTGTTACTGTATGTGAAATTAATTTAGTGTCTAGTGCAGCGAAATTTTGAAAAATTAAAAGATTAGAACAAAGAAATAGTTACCGGAAATAGTTGTGACCATGAGGCCGATATACATGAAAGAACAAGTTAAAAGTTGAGCCTCTAGGCTAGCCATTACATGAGGTTTTAAATTTTAAGGAAAAAACTGCGATTACCCGTGTTAGGTTGGCGAGAAAGTAAATAGGGTGGATCGGTAACCAATACTGCTACCAACTGTAACGCATACTGGGTCCTATATTTAATTCACCCCGCCCCGTAATACGCATTCGCTATTCCCCGGGTTACGTTAGAGGCCTTGTTAACTGCCCACAGCCTAATTTCAATGAGAGCTTATACACTTGTAACAACCACAAACACGGGTAGCCAGCTTTGACTTACACTTAAATTGCCGAACAATAACTATTTAACATTAAAGCACTAGACACAAACACTTAATTAAGTAACTAGATCATTGTCAGCCCAAATAGGCTATAACTCCCCAAAATAGGTTTATCAGACGCCGCGACTATTACATGTCTAATCGGCCTCCGCGATACGGTAGCCACTCGCTAATTTACTTAGCCGGCCATCACACAATTACACAACACAATATTAATTAATTAATTAATCGTTGGTCTCTCTAAAATGGTCTGTAAATGGCTGCACGTCGGTGGAGAGAATGATGTAACACGGCAAAAGACGCTAACGGTTTCTGACTGCAATGCCTACTTGATCGTTGGTCATAGATAAGATAGACCTAGATAACTTGTGACAGGCTCTGGTTCTCTCATAAAATCCTAATCCGGAACCTGAGCGCGTCACAATATATTTAGTTTTTGTTCGGAAAACGTTTCTACGGTTGCCACTAAATATATAACGTGACCGGGGAACTGAATTGACTAGGGAATTTGGAGTTATTACGATAGATGTTTCGCGGGAGATTACCGAACAACTTTCCCGTAAGACAAGGTCTTGTCGGCGGGGAGAAGTTTTACGGTAGAAGTGAAGGAGCCGTTCGCATTGATGTCGCAGTGTCCTTGGCGGGTGAACGTGTCGACGTATCCCAGACATCTGCAGTGCGTAGTCTGAACGGTCCTTGAGAAAGTTGCGGGGACATAATGCTAGTATCTTTCTCGGAAGTTGAGGTGTCAACTTCCGAGGAAAGTAAACGTAGATTATAGAAGATTGCCGGCCGATATCGTCGTATCCTTGGCGGTCGAACATGCCTATGTTCGCCAGACAGATAATATACCGACCGGGGACGTAATAGAGTGAAGCTCTGAGGACGTTTAGGCGAGTTAAGTGCCAAACAGTCTGAGGGCCAAAAAGTTAAGTGAAGAAAATTGATGTTTGAATCGCATGATGTTAGTTTCGCACGAAGAGTAGGTCCTTTTAAAGGCCAAAAAGTTACTCAGTGATTTCAACTTTGATTTTTCGCTGGACTGTATATACGATGCCGGGGAATCTCACGAAGAATTAATTTATTTAAAATATAAGTAGCTCCGCTACGACAATCCCTCCCCAAAAGAAAATAAAAGCTGAAAAACCCTCCCCATTAATAATAAATAAAAATTTATACAATTTTATTAATTATACAAATTTACAAAATTAGATACATTGTACCATGGATTTATTAACAGGTAACATTTATTTTGTTGGCCAACCTTAATGCCAAGTGAAATTAAATAATAAAAATAATGGCGTTTAATAATTTAGTGAGACGTCTCTCATATAATAAATAAAAAAAACTTTTAGATTTTTGATTGAAATCCCTGGGGTTGTAATTCCAAAATTTTGCTAGCGATCCCTTCCAATTAAATTAAATTATAAAAGACATTTATTATATTAACTCTAAGAAAGACAACAATGTTTATACAACCTAATCAAAAAATAATTTATGAGTAATGTTCACTGCAGATTTAAGTACATGTTTATAGTTTAGTTCATAGCTATGTTTTCAACTAATAGATTGGAAATTGAGTGTAACTACTTTAATGCACTAGATCACTGTCGGCGAAATTAAGTAGAATAAGAGTTGTATTGGTGGTCTGAAGGTAATGGCTTTTAATTGCAGAAGAACATATTTAACCCTCCATCTTGCACCAGTTATACACTGCATGTAAAACAAAAGAACATGGTTTTAGCAATTATGGTAGGTTTTAAAACCAAAAACATTGTGAACAGACTTTAGGTTTAAGGAGTTTGCCTTTATAATATTTTGGTAAATGTTTAACAGGCAAGGTTGAGAATAACTTGTTAATTGGCATTTCAAGATTTAACATTAAGTTAACCTGTTACCATTTGTCATGTTAAACTTTAACTGTTACCACATGTAAAATGCAAACACATGTAAAATTCAGAATGCACATGGAAGTTCATATGTTTTAGACTTTCCTCAAAACGGAATGACCATAAGATAATAAAGTTACACCTTTTTTGCCAGACTTTGAAGTTACAAACAATATAGTTACACAATTTGCTTTAACCTAGACCTAGGTTTGAATTTAGGCAAGAGTTACACTAGGTTGTATGTATTACAGAAATCAACTAATTGTACACAAAGAATCAAAAATGGAATTAGATAAATATTGAAAATACACTTAATAATTTTGAAATATTATTGATAATATTGAATATAAACTTGGCAATAACTTACAAAGCTAATGTTTAATCAGCAAAAATGAACTCGCTAAGACATTTTGGTTTGGTTATTTTGCTATGACATACCTGGTTTTTTTTGTGAAGAGGCTTTAAAAATAAAGCATGCTATTTAATAGCGCACTGAAGTGTCGTTCAAAAACATGACTATAACATTTGTATAAATTAATTACCGAACAGGTTAATGTTTTGAACGACTTTACAAACGAAAGGCATGGCGTCGCTTCCCTGAGTTATCAGACAGAACCACAAAGGAATGACGACTCTCACAGGACTGTATGTCGTGTCTAAAGTTCGCTTAATGCGCATGACTGCCAACAGAAGTTAGGTCTGTTGAGTGGTGTCACCTTGCGGGATAAAAGGAACTACTAGAACACTTGTATTGCTGGTGTCGGTAATACAGAAGATATCTTACAAACGTAATATTGGTTTATTTTGAAATAAGAAAAATATTGTTTATCATTATTTTAGTTCTATTGTCACTTTTTTAATATCATTTACCATTACTCAAACTGTTATATAATCACTCTTTTGTATCAAATCATTATCACTGTTTATATGTATATAATGTACTATGTTATATAATTTATGTCTGCCTTTACATTTTTATTCTAAAATTATTTCTGCCTTTTGAAAATTTATTTTTGCTCATTTAATGATTATTATTTTACTTTATTAAAAAAATTATTTATTTCCCTTTGCATCTGTTTTTTAAATATAAGAAAATTATTGCGTCTTCTGCTTTTTATATACATAAATGATGTCTATTGCATTTTTCATTGTAACCAAGTTATTTTCTCGTCTGCATTGGCCACCTATGTTACAGAAAACCCCCTTTTTCAGAAAACGGAGTGACTAATAAGACGAGAAAAAACCGAAGGAAAAATAAAAACAAATTTTTAAACAAATATTTTTTAAATTAACAACATGCAATCAAAAATCAACCAAAAGAAAATTTAAATTATGTATTAAATTTATTTATTAGATCTATAACATATCAATATATTTGAACAAAAACAAAAATTTACAATCATAATTTAAAGTTGAGTTATGTTGAAATAATATTTAAAATTATTTAACCAAGTTATCTTTGTAGTATACAATCAAAAAATGAAAATGAAACTATCAAATCAAATTATTTGAATCACAATCAAAAATAAAAGTATCAAATTATATTACATCATCAAAGAAATTATCAAAATCAATTATCAAAGTTAAAATCCAACTATCAGAATCAAATATCAAGTTAAGTTATTAATATCATATGAAAGTTCACGAAAAATTTAAATCAACTTCACAAATTACAACTCATATTAAATTCAAATTTGCACTATCATATAAAACACATCATCATTCACACGATTATTTACAATTTACAACAATTTATTCATTCTTAATTCAAATAAAAAATTCCTTTTATTACCAATATACATATCATTATGTTTTATACCCACCCCCTTTAAAATTATGCAAGTCATTGTTTATCTTTGAATATGTGTGAGTATAGTTTTTTACATAAGGACATGAAAAAATAAAATAAATTAACACACAAATATATACATATATATAAAAAATGTGTGGTAAAATATAAAAAAAGAATTTACAAATATCATTTCATCACTCACCTCCATGCATTCCTTTATCAAGCCCTCATTGAACTTTAAATATATCATTGAAGGTTGCAGTAACGTACAACCCCTCATGACATTGCATGAAAAATGAATTTAAAATCTGTGAAACAAATTGTTTTAGTTTGCCACTCCCTGTTAGTATTTTTATATACACCTCCATTCACGCTACAAGATATTACAAATATATTTCATGTTTATCCTATATTTTTTTACAAATCATTAATAATATTAAAAATATAAAAAAACAAAATAGAACTATTTACAATTATCTCCAAGACCCTTGTCTACATATTTCTTTTTCTTCCTCTTCAAGGGCATCTTAATAATTAATTTTAGGCCTAGCCTGTTCTTTACCATCTTAACTATTTTTTCTTTAATTTTTATTTCAACGTTGCCCCGAAAAGGCAAAGGTCCTGGGTTCAAATCCCGGTCTTGGTCCATGTTTTTTCACTTGTAATTTAGTTAATTTAACCCTTGCTGAGGAAGCGTGTAAGCAGGTAATTTATTACAAATTAAAAATAATAATTTAATTTTTGTTCAACAGTTTGACCCAGCACTACAACATCTATCAAACAATTTAACTTGACATCCAGATTATTAAGTTTACCAATTATGTCTTGTTTTAGACTGTAAAAATTTTTTTTATTTTCTTGTTTGAAAACTTTCTAACTTCAAATTATTTTCATTAAATCTATCATCTAGTTTTGAATCATTCTCATTGAATCTAGCATTAATACTCTCAAAACTTTGTTTAGTTTCATTAAATCTAGCGTCTAGTTTTGAATCAGTTTCCTCAAATTTATGATTTAAGAAACACATCATCCTTTTGTAATGTAAGAACACCAAGGTTCTACTGTGATGAATTGTAAACTGTATTAGTATTAAAATTCATTTACTTTAGAGTTAGGCTGCACTCACACTCTTCTTACAATCAACAGGAACATAGTCAGTTTAAAGTATAATAAAGTGAGGTCACGATGATTGTAGCTTATGTTTAATATCATTGCTGTTGTGAATAAGACACAGTACACCCGGTCGATATTCACATTTCAGAAATATCAGTTTTTATTTCACGAAATTTGTTTGAATACATTTTAAATTTAGGAAAGCAGTAATTAATATTACACATGGGTTATGCATGTTAAATATTTGTTCCCATTACAGCACTGTATGTTGATCTGAGGAGATCCTACTACTATTTTTGTTTGATCCTTTAACCCTTCCTGCGCTGTAGACGAATATAACCGCTAAGTTTGACTTTGCTCAAAACGTTGTGGACAAATATACTTGCTTTTAAACATTGAGTGTATTGTCAGAGCTAATTATAGTTTCCAGTTTTGCCGCTTGAGTGCAGCAGTTATTAGGTAACATATCCCTTGGTTAAAAAACATAGTGGCGGTCGACTCTGAACTACGACTGTTGTGGCAGGAGCACCTAAGTTGGCGCGCTACACCACTAATGCTTTGTTTCGAGCGACGCTAACGCTGTAGACGAATTAACTCGCAAGTCAGTTCCGTGCGAAACTGTACTGCGTTCGTTGTTTTATTGTTTTTTGGCAGACAACAATTTATGGCAAGCAGAGAAAAGTGCACTGCTAGATGTGTTGTTTGCGCTCAACAAGGAATGAGAAAGGAAACGATCTACTTTTGCGAGACCTGCAACCGCGCGGCCCAACCTACACTCCGATGCGTGTTTCAAAGGGTACCATACCACACCCTGAGCTGTAAAAACAATGTAACACAACCATGGTTATATATTCTGTTTTTATATTTCAATTCTTACAATATTTTATAATAACCTAACTATACAATAAAGCAATGTGGGTTTCACGAGCTTGATTCTTTCTAATTTGGTAGTGTTTTTTTACTTATTTTGCTGTCAAATAAACCAACTTTGATTAAAAAAACTATTTTTTTATTTCCATGTCTCATTTTTTGGTATAGGAAAATCGAAAAAAAATTGCATTAACTTATTGAGAACTTATTTTTTTTGGGGGTATAGTGTGAGTGTTCCGAAATTTCCGTAGCACAGGAAGGGTTAAAAAGTTTCAGTTTGTACATTGGTACCAGGATTGCTTTGTACAATTATATTTACAGCCTACTAAACTTAACAAGTTTTGGGTGTCACTGTGCCTATCATTTCATAATTACATTTTTGTATTGCTTATGTTTATTCTCTTCTACTTGGAATTTAAACAAAATTTCACTCTTAACAGTGTACGTAATATGAGAAAGTATACCTGTTTTAAACTTATTGTGATCTATTCTTTCTTCAGAGAATACGTTATTTGTTGTGTCAAATATGAATTACATTATGTCTACACAAATGACCTTTGATCACAGAAGATCTGGGTTCTGTATATTTAGTTTTAATTCTAACTGGAAGCCTCAATGACTTGGAATTATTTTTAAATCATTTTATTCCCTTGGGGAAATTTTGTTAGGCAGATTTGTTATACTTATATAATGTAAACTTTTCATGCACATTTTTGAATATTAAATATTATTTGTAAAACATTTAAGTCTTTTATTTATAAAAATTCTTTGATATATATGTGATGCGGAAAACTAAAAGGGACCATTTGTCGGGAAACAAAATTTTGTGTGAGACAAAATACCGAAACACGTCAATTTCGGCCATTTTTGGATCTTTGTTTAATTTTGTAATAAACTTCTTATTTTATCCGAAATTAGTGTTTATGGCCACCAACAAGCATTATTGATGTTACAAATGTATTTTTGTAAAGGTCTGTCATTGTTGGGAAAAGGACCGAATGTCGTTATGGAATTATAGCGTTGGAGCGACATTTGGTACTTTTCCCTCATGAATAAGTAGCTTCAGAATGTTTCTCTTACTGCTTTCTAGTGGCATTTTAGGGAATTAAAACGAGTTCTGGCAGAATTAAGAACGTTGTCTGCACTGATTTCAGTTACAATAGTTTTTAGGTCTTATTTTAATTTAAACAATAATAAACTGTTTTAAAAATCAAGTAAAAAAAAACAGTCAAATATAGTCTCAGCATTTTTATTTACTGCATGCTGCCACTAAACAGCTGTGACGATAATAATGAGGCTTTGAAGTGATCAGTTGTCTGCTAGCATAAACTCCAGCAACATCTAAAGTTTAAATGTGTTTTTCTCAAAACTCCTTTTTCTGGTAACAATCATTCAAACTATCATAACTTCACCAAATTTTCATATATTTTTAAGTTATTCACACCAAATTATTAGGAATTTCATTCCTTATATGTGGCATAAATATCTCAGTTTTTAAATTTTGAGACATTTGGTCCCTTTTAGTTTTCTGCATCAGATATGTAGTCTACCTATGTTAGTGATTAGAATAGGCTAAGGTAGAGCCTAACATTTGTTAACATAAGACATCAAATTTTTCAAAAATGAATCCAGAACAGGAAAAATCAATCATGTACAATCTTAGGCCTACCACCAACCAAACAGAAAGTTAAAGAAGCACAAGTCAAACACCTGCGACCATCTATCTCTAATATGACGGATATAATGACAAGCGACCAAAATACAATTACTACTGAAGAATTAAACAAAAATATGGAACAAATTATTGACAGACTACCTTTACCAATCAACACAACTTGTAACACTTACGCATTTAACAGGGTAGTTGTATTTGCTCTTTTTTCGAGTCACTCCACCGGCGTGCTGCATGTTTTTGTGATACTGCTACTGACCATTCGGGTTTTTCCGGCTAATAGAAGAATTCAGTTCCAGGTTCTTCGACTTCAGAAAGAGCGAAAAGCTAATTGACTAGTTTCCCGTGCCTTTCACTGTATATGCAAATGATTTGCCGAGAACATTAAAATTGAGTTCAATATGTAACTCAGACTTAAAAGAAAAGTTCAATTCAGGCCTGAACTTAACGGAATTTTATTCAAAGTACAGTAGGACCGAAGTTTCCATATTAACCGAGGAAAATTAAAAAAAACTTGTCAAAACCAATTTTGTTAACTTAAAAATAAATGTAAGTTAAGTGAATCGATTTCGATAAAGAATTCATAGCTCGAAAGGATTTCTCAATAAGCGAATTTATAATAAAAACTTTTGTGTTAGATTGAACAAAAAGAAAACAAAACTGTTGTTTGCCTTGTACATCCTGAAAACATTTCCGCTCCTTACCCAACGCAATAGTATGGAGACCTTTAACCAGGTGTGGATACAAGGGGGGGTCATAGAGGTCATGAACCCCACCCCCCAAACCTAAGATCATTTTTGTTAATTGCGGAAAAATGTCTGTAAAGTTGATCGTATTTTAGATTTTTGTAAGCAGTTATTAGTAATGCAGCACTCTTTTCATATGTAATAATGTTTGCCTATTAACATGACGATATCGAATGTAACCAGCTCATGACATAGTAATAAACAACTGCGTGATTGCGGCATAATATTGATACTATTTTTAAGAAATAGGTCTTAGTCCATTCCATTTGAGCAGGAGCTATGAATGCCGTAATCCTCAACTGCAAGGAACATCTGAGTATAGTCGAATTGTCGCAACTCACATTTGAATTGAATATACATGTAGTTAACGGTCAACGTG
>JAGFPH010001362.1:214931-229000 GCA_018207615.1 Philaenus spumarius
TACATGTAGTTAACGGTCAACGTGGAAAATTGTCCTTGCAAATGGTGTGTAAGATCTCCAACTTCCCAAAGTATAATAATAATGTAGAATATGACCATAAGTCAATTTTAATTCGAGAGAGCATTTTTATTTTTTGAATTTAATTTACATTACAAATGTTTTTTAGAAAGAGAGCTTGATAATTAGAAGCATTTTAACGTAAAGGAAATAGACTAAAAGGGCAGACAATTTTAAAGTACATTTCAGTAGAATAAAAATAAAAGGCAGACAATTATTAAAATCAATTGTTATATTAAATTTAAATGTAGGGTTTGAGAAAATGGACAGTCTATGTACTAACGCCAAGACGCGGAAATTATACGAGTTTTAAGACGCAGTTAGAAAAGCAACGTCCACTAGTCTAGACGAGATAAGAAGCGAACACCTGCAAGCCAATTCCTGGAGAAATAGTCTACGTGCATTTCCACATGCAAGATCCAGAAAGAACGCATAGCTAGCAACCAAAAGATCTGACGCAACTTTGAACATCTGTGTTGTCAGACGTTTCTGATTGGTGGAGAGAGGATAGACGCCGGCTGGATGTAGTGGTGGGAAAGAACGCTAACCGCACTTGCCAACGAGAGACCAAGCAGTGAACATCGCTTGAAGTGTTGCGGGTTGCGCTTTAATTAACAGTTTAAATATGTAACATTTATTGTTAATTTACAAGTAAAAAGTAGTATTTGAATTTTTTCGAGAATTAATAATTCTCATCGTCAAATGGTGTGTATTGCGGATCGCTTAAATAATGTGACAGTAAATCGGACACGACAATGATCTAGACTACAACAGTTTTGCGCGTGCGAGTGGGTTTTTTCTTTTTTCTTTCTGTTTTAAAATTAATAAGTTTGTGGTCTGCTTTTCGTGAGTACAGTGCACTTAAATTTTTTTTTTATAAATCACCAGCCTTGATATTAACAAATGTCAAAGGTCATTTCTAAATCGTCTGCTTTGTTTGGCCTAATCTGATCCTCTCCACCATTTTTCATTCAGGTCAATGAATTCACAACCCGAGATAGAAAAATTAGTAGAGTCTTGCAATCCAACTGCATCAAATCAAATCAAATTTATATATTTTTTTGTAAGCTGAGCATCTTACAAAATGGCGCAGCCAACTTTCTGGCTCGTCATTAGAGACTAAACTTACAGGTGGTAACAATATGACCAACTGAACAAGTCCCAAAAAAGAAGACGACGATGGTGTAGGAAGGAAATGTTTTAAAACAACAAAGATACACGTTTTACAAATTTATTCTCAGAACTTTTACTTTAAACGCTATAGCAGAAAAACTATAAATGAAAATGGCATGATGTTTCACAGTATTAATGGCAAAAGCCCATATTTTCATTTATTTTTTCTCTAAAAGATATCTCTAATAGATTCCGAGATATGAGCCGGAAACAACAAGCGCTTTTCGCTATTTAAAAATTTTAAGTGTACCCCTTGCAACATTATAAAGCAAAAAATCTGACTTTTGATTTGTATAGTTTTTATTTCATAAAAAGAAGCAGAATATCATCTAGAATAACTTCTGTCCGTATTTTTTTAATATCATTGTTATTTTTCGCATTATTCAAGATTTATTCATTTCCAAAACGTTATTGTTTCTTAAATAATCTGAATCAAAAATAACTAAATTTGGTTGATTACATCCAATGACTTAGATTCGAGAGAAGAATATTCTTTGAAAAAGATTTTTCTGCTTTTAACTGTTTAGAAAATCGTGTTTAAGCATTTCCAGGTTTTTGAGTTACTAGCCTTTCTTAAAAACGACATATAAAGAAAAATTATAAATGAAAATGGCATGATGTTTCACAGAATTAAATACAAAAGTCCATTTTTATTTTACTTTTTAATTTGGTCCCTATAAACTTCATACCGGAATGTTTACACTATGTTTTGGTTTAGAACTACCAAAAATGTCAGAAAAGTATCTTCATCCGTTCTAATGTTACATACATTTTTCTTCCTAAAAACACAGAAATACAACTGCGGTAAAACGCGTCTAAATTTGAAAAACAGTTTGTTTTGCTGTGATTTTTTAGTTTTGCAGTCTTATGAGAAATGCGATGCTTTTTTATCAAAATACTTTTCTAGTCATTTATAATGTACGTTATGTGATAAAATGTTCGCTTGAAAATTTCTTTCGAATGACTAAATCAGACTTTAAAGAAACGCTTAACAAAGTTTTTACAAATATTTAAAAAAACGATATTTTAATTTTTGTAGTGCCTCTATCTCTCTTCTGAAGTAAAGTTGCAGTGAGTCTACGGTAGATTGCTAGTAGTCAATCCTATACGTTTAATGTAGGCCTATTTGTTGTGTTATTAAAATTGTCGTCTTAAACAATTTAACTTTAGAAAAAGAATACATAAATTATGTTGTACAACAGTATAATGTATTATTTAATTATGAAACGTTTTGAAAAAAATTAAATTTAGTTGTATTAGTATTTTAATGTAGAGAATTTTTTTGTAGCAAAGTCAACTACGGTAATTTTATAGTTATTACTGCATCTAAAGGTGTCGGTAAAAAAAGGATGCATCTAAGGTGTAGTGGTAGGGTCTATAACCATGTAATGTAATAATGTGTTTAGGTGACACTCTTAGAATCAAAATACGCAAACTTTAGTTATTTTTTTGAATTTAACAATTAAGTTAATTTAAAGTTGTTGACTAAAATTTTACTTATCATTCAAAATGAAAATACCCAAAAATTATTTGTTTAATTTTAAATGTTTTAATAGAATGTACAAATTAACCAATGTTTCCCATCTGGAACCACCGATCTCTCGTCAGCAATGTCCTTTGACCGACAAACTTATCGGTTGATTCCGGCTCTCTTCACCTTCCCTTCGTTGAATCGCTGGCAACATCGCCGGTCGTCACGAGTCGGCCAATAATCGCCCAATCTGTACTTACCTTAAATCGTTAAGGTTTACAGACGTAACTACAGTTCCGTTCACTTTCCTGTAATTTGTTACTGTAATTAGTTTAGGATGAAGAGGCATAGAATTTATAAGGTTTAAGCCGGGCTTCTTTAAGAAACGCAGAGCTCTAAAATGATTTATTGTCTGTCATTTAATTGTTTTACACCGTTATTTATATAAATAATACATTGAAATGAACTAAGGCAGATATTATTAATCTTGTGGATTTTCTACAAAATGAACAAAAAGAAAATGGACAGATTCGAGGTAAAATAACACTCCCTTAGTATTAACTTTAACGAAAAATTTATAAGAACAAAATATGTTTAATATGTATTAAGGAACAAATGTACAAAAAATGAATTCTCTACGATGAGTATTTACGAACTTATAAGCAATCTAGTGAAACTCTGCATTTGCACGCTTCAAGGAGGCTGGAGGAAGAAGCACAAGGGGAAGAGGCAGAGACTTAAGAGAAAATACTTGTCTCATAAGGGTCTATCACATATAAAAAATTCAGCTTTCCCCTAATTAGTTGCGACAAATGGCGATTTTCGGCCTTTATTGACTGGGCTATTAGGACTCACCATCCATTCCCACGAGTTGTTTCTTCCCCCTGATACTGTTTTTTTATTAGTTGGTAGTCGGTGTTAAACTTTGTGAATGAGAGTGTCATTATGAGTGGAAAGCGAAAGAGTGTTGTTTTGTCTTTAAATCAAACACGGGGAGCAATCAAACGATTAGATTAAGGTGATTCAATTTACAGTATCAAATTTCTTTTATTTAAGTATATTGTCAAACCATCTTTGTTTATTTAAAATTATAATTTAAAGTCAAATAAAATAGATTTTGAAGTCAAATCAGCCTATAACGACGTAAATGATGCGGGAACTCACACCTCAAAGGTTTTCTCATGGCCTACCGTATTATGCGAGTTTTTGGTTAGCCAAGGTCTGCCCGGTCCCATTACCTCGGATTATCAAGGTTCTACTGTATGTTGACAGTTTTAATTTTCCCAACATCAGGTTGCACGCCCTAAAAATGAAGAGTCTTTGGAAGTACATATGTTTGTGAATAGTTTTTTCCGAAATTATCTTTGTTAAATATTAAAAAAAGAAGTAGATTTTGATGAAAATTCACTCAAGGATCGACTTCAAAATTCAGACCGGATGTGGACAGCAAGCTTCTCTTTAAGTTTAGCAATAGAGTTGTTTTAGTTATACAATTTTGGACTTTCATTACATGTAACATGTAACTCAAGAACATTAAATATTTAATTTCATGTAGGTACAATTATAAATTTATATGTAAAATAAAATAGACTCCATTGAGTTCATTAAAATCACATGTGTTTTCCTGCTATTTCACACTATCTTGTTTTTTATTTTTTTTATTTTTATAGATATTGCGAGATAGCAAAACTAGTATATGGCTCTTGCGTATCACGTTGGACCTCTAATGAAGACTATAACTTGATAATTCCTGGCTAATAATTAATAAAACATGTTATTATATACCCTTTTGTAGTAAGTGATACTTCCTTTATCGTACAGTTAAGATAACAATGAAGGATCACTCCCACCAAATTTCCAGCATTAACAGAGATAGCCCTAAAATTAATTTTCGAGAAGGCTTCAAACATTTCCACTGCGAAAATTTAGTAATAGCTTGTAGTGCTGTATGAAGTACAGGAAATGCCTTTATAGACCTACAATGTTGAAGGAACCACTATACCAACTACCCCGCACGGGGGGGTGCAGACTAGAGGGGTTTGGCGTCCCTCGCGGTACCCGAGTCTAACAACACCCAACACATTCAACACTTACAAAACATCCATCCAATCACATAAACACACACATTAAACAGTACAACATTCCAATTCTCACCTTCCTTTAGGAATTTTGACTGTGCAGAGCCATTGCGCGTTGGGAGTGCTGAACCTGCCAGAGTTTTGACAACCTCTGGTTTAGTAAGGCTGATGTGAGCTTGCTCTGCTGAGACGTATGCGTGGTTTCTGTTCTAGGTCCAGCCACTTCGGTTCTTGGTCAGGAAGTGTTCGCGGTGTTGAAGAAAGTCGGATTCTTCTTCACAGTAGTTTCGGGTTCCAGACTGTTGCCCATCCAGACTGGTAAAAGAGTGCTCGGGATCCTCACGGAACGGGGGGTTCGGAAGTGATCGCAATGTGATCTGATGGGCACGCCCTTACCGAGTTCGCCCGATTCCGCCTAACACGATGCGCTGGACAAAAATCACATGGTAAACAAAACCGTCAAAGATTTAGGAACAAAGACACATTATTCGGATTCGTCTGATGAGTTTGTCAACAAAGAATTGTTTAAAAAGACAAAGGAGAGGGCTGCTCAACCATCTGAGTTGCTAGCTCCCACATTTTTAGTTTTTTCAAATGCGGAAAAGGATACAGATTTATTAAAGGTATCGCCCTTTGTAATCAACAAGGCAGTTACTGGAACAGCGGGCCCTGTACATTTCATTAGGAAATTACAGAATGGCACCATTTTAGTGGAAACTAATAGCGAGAAACAAAGTTTGTCGCTGTTAAAGATGACTTCCTTCTATGACAAAGTCAAGGTATCTGTGGAACTTCCTTGAATTATTCAAAAGGTGTCATTACCTGTAGAGACTTGATCCCCATTAGTTTGAAAGAAATAAAAAGCGAATTAGCTAGCCAGTCAGTTCTTGAAGTCAATCGCATTATGCACAATGAAAATGGAGAGAAAAAAGCCACTCCTTCTTTGATTCTAACTTTTGGCACACCCACATTGCCAGAGTATATCTATGCAGGTTTCTATCGTCTGTCACCCTCGATGTTGTTTTAAGTGTCAAGGGTTCGGACACGTGAGTTCTACTTGCACAAAGCAAGAAACATGCGGTCAATCCGGTAAAAAAGGTCATAATAGTGAGGGCTGCAATGATGACGCCAAGTGTCCCATCTGTGGCGGCGATCATCCTGCACGGTCCTTTAACTGTGAAAAGTTTAAAGAAGAAAAAGCAGTCCTTACTATTATGGCTAAGGAAAAAATATCATTTAACGCCGCAAAAAAATTATATAAAACCTCTAAGCCTGCTCTGGAAGGCAAATCATTTGCTGCAGTGGTCTCAAATAAGAGCAACACTCCATGCGCAAATTGTGGAGAATTGGCTAAAACATTCAAAATCTTGACTGACCAGGTAGCTCAGCTAGTCGCCCTTTTCTCTAAAGTGTCTCCTTCCGCTCCCGCTTCTGTTCTAGTTCCTTCAAATTCCGTCCTCCAGTTTATCGGTCTCAGAAGCAGAAATAGAACCATCTATCCCTGCTCTTGATCTCAGAACTGGAACTCGGGAAAAAACTATAACAAAAAAGAAAATTATCCCAATAACTGGGGTAAAACAATTTCTAAAGAAATCCTTTCCTTGTCCATCTGTAGTAACAGGAAGAAGTTCTGGACCCGTTCCAGGAAAGAAACCTGTTGCTATAAAAAGTAAAATTATAAAAAACACAAAAAGTAGTAAAAAAGAAAATGAAAAATGAGGTTCCCCTACAAATCCTCCTAAAAACCCTGATCCTTGCCCTTCTCCACCCTCAACATCTTCCAAGATGTGTGAGAGAACTATGAAAGTGGACAAGGACACACAACCTAAAAACCATCCTGTCACTACAGGACAGGAAAATGAAAAGCTTACAAAGGGACCATGTCCCTTCTAATATTTATTTATTTAAATTAGTATATTATTATATTTCTCTGAATATATAATATGTACTGTTGAAATATATTATCATTAATTATCTATGTCCACGATCCCAAATATGAATGTGGTTCAGTGGAATTTAAATGGTGTTAGGAGTCACATGGAAGATCTGAAAGTTCTTGTGCGAGACACGTCTCCTCTATTCGTTTGTCTCCAAGAGACACATCTCCATAATACCCATTCCTTACATTTAAGAGGGTATTCCGTCTTCAGGTCAGATTTTGTTACAGAGGAGAGAGCAAGAGGTGGTGTAGCCATACTTGCTCACAACTCTGTGGATGGTGTTCCCGTAAATCTGGATACACCATTACAAGCAGTAGCAATTCGAGTCGCTGTTCCCATAAAACTAACAATATGCAGCCTATACCTGCAACCAAGCTACACCGTCCAATCAAACGACTTGAGGGATTTAATTAACTAATTACCTGCTCCGATTCTTTTGCTTGGAGAATTTAACGCACATCATTATTCGTGGGGATCCTCAACCTGCAGCCCAAGGGGTATCTGCGCTGAGAGGATACGATCCGATTTAGATTTGTTTTTACCTAATGACGGATCGTTAACACACTTAGCAGCTTCGACAGAAGGTTGGACGGTCGTAGACTTGTCATTTTGTAGTCCATCGCTAGCTACAAGATTTGAGTGGACAGTGATGGCAAATTTGTATGGCAGTGACCATGTCCCTATAAAAATTTCCTTTAATGACTCCTCTTTTCTGAACAACCGAACACCTCGGTGGATAATAAATAAGGCCTTATGGAATGATTTTACAAATCAATTTGCATTGCCAGAATATAACTTGATAATGGAGTTTCGGCTCCGAAACATGTCGTAAGGAATAAAAGACTAGAAGTCACATGACGGACCTAACAAGGTAATATTATTATTATTAATTATAATAGTGACTTGGTACCACAAACATGATAATCAAATTAGAAGCCGGTCAGGCATCGCTGGTATACAAATTCCGAAACATCAAGATAAAGATAGCTAAAACATGCCTACACATTAAGTTCAACAAAACATGTCTTCACAAAGATATTAAGCCGAATTATTGCATTATTAACATCCGAAATAAGTCCAATGTCGCGATCAAGATTAAACATGCGGCAGAGATAAAATGGATTAAAGAGGAAATTAGAAATTTATATTGTAAGAAGACCAAGTTGAATTTGGACCTCTATAAAACACACTTAGAATTACTCAATACAGTACATCCCGCAATTTTAAATAACGTCCTTTACTTTGTCAATACAGAAGTAGATAAAGCCATTCGTCCAGTCGGCTGTTTACATAACAAGAAATTACAATATTTATACGATAGCCAACACAATAAAGTAAACATTGAATGTAAACACAAGTTTTATACACGAGTTTCTAACTTATCTAAAGTACACTTTGATAACACGGAAATGGATTTACTAAAAAAAGGTCTGAAATACAATATCCCATGGCTAAATAATAGGAATCAAGTTATTCGTGATGTTGTTAATGCAAAAGCTGTAATAAAAACAATGAAAGACCATGTGTTACAAAATGACATAAGAGTAATGGTAAATAATAAATTAAACAATATTCTAAATAAAGCAAGCAATTTGAACCAACAATCTCATGCTTTCAATAGAATTTACCAAAACGATGTCAAAACGTTAAGCAGAATAACACGCAAACTAGAAGATAATGAAGCCAAGGTGACTAAAGCCGATAAGGGTAACACTTTGGTCATCATGGATCAAACTGAATATAGGCAAAAGAGTAACGATTTTTTCAACGAGAACAACATTAAAAAGCTGACAGGTGACCCAACCAACAAATTCCACAAAAAACTTAACCTGACAATTAACAAATGCACAACTTTACTAAGCGAAGCCACATGCAGGTCCATTATACCAATCAATCCGCAACTTCCACAATTTACCGGACTACCGAAAATACACAAAAAAACTCACTCCTATAAGACCATTAATCAACTATACCTCAGCACCTAGCTTTAAAACAGCGAAAAAGTTGGAGCAACTCATTAAAAACAACATCACAATAATAAACAACAATAGCATAAAAAACACCTCAGAATTCGTAGACAATACAAAAAATATTAAAATCCTTTCACATTTCAAAATCATTTCATTTGATGTTGTTAACATGTAAACAAACATTCCGATAGCAGAAACAGTAAACATAATCAGAGAAAACCTTACCAAAACTAATAAATTGTGTAAACGTGGAGCGGAAGAATTAATATTGTTGCTACAAACAGTGCTGGAGCAAAATTATTTCACCTTCGAAAACACCTTCTATACACAAGAAGATGGCCTAGCAATGGGTTCACCACTCTCAGGTTTACTAGCCGATATCTATTTAAATCATTACGAAAATGAATTCTTACTGTCCAACCATAATAAATACAAACAGAACATAATATATTATGGCCGCTACGTCGATGATACGTTCGTAGTTTTCAATGGAACCGACCGACAAGCCGTCAATCTTAAGAATTACATGAACAGCATTAATTCCAAGATACAGTTCACACTTGAAACTGAAAACGATAACCAACTCAACTTTCTCGACTTAACCATCAAAAAAAGCACAGACAAGTTCGAATACAAAATTTTTCGTAAACCCACTACAACTGACGTCAGCATTCACGCTCATTCCTACCATCCATATTCTCAAAAAATGGCATCTTTTTATAGCTTTGTACATAGACTTCTCACTGTCCCATTGAGTAAAGTTGATTACCAAGAAGAATTGCTCAATATTAAACATATAGCCGTAGCCAATGGGTACAAGAGTACAATAATTGATAAGATGATTAACAACCATAAAAAGAAAATGAACAATAAACACATAGAAACCCATAGCACTACCTACTGATAATAAATATGTCTCGTCTGAGTATACGAACTTTTTACCTAAAGTCCTAAAAACACATCACTTTATCCTTCCATACTACCAATAAACTATCAAAATTGCTTAGGTGTAAAACCAACACCTCAATTGAAAAAATGTCCGGAGTTTATAAAATCAATTGCCAGGATTGTAGTAAATATTACATAGGTCAGACAGGGAGAGCGTTCATCGAACGTTACAAGGAACATCTTCCCAACAATAAGTCCAACATTAACAATTCCAATTACGCTCGTCACCTTGCCGAAAACAAACATAGCCCAGGTGAATTCCACGCTTCGGTAGAAACCCTACACATTTGCGGCAAAGGTAGACTAATGAATGCTAAGGAAGAGTATGAAATTTATAAAGCATTCAAAAATAAACCGGACGATATCTTAAATGACCAACTTTCATTTCACTCTCACCATTTATATGATACGGCCATCAAATATTTACAGAAGACAAACAGAGATAAACATCGTTTAGATCCCTGAACGCAATGCCGGCAGTATTCAACCGACAATGATAGGTTGCGCACCTAAGTTTATGTCAAGCGCGATATTGTATTGTGTTTATGTGATATGTAAGTGTGTATGTGTGTATAGGTTTTATTTATTTTAATGTGCGATGATCTCTTCGGAGTGATTATAACTTGATAATGGAGTTTCGGCTTCCGAAACATGTCGTAAGGAATAAACGACTAGAAGTCACGTGACGGACCTAACAAGGTAATATTCAAAACCATTTTAATCAATAATAATAATAATAAGGTTTGAAATGAAACAAAATAATTAGTTTGGTATTTATATCTTAACAGAATATAAACTAGTTATGTACAAGTATGTTTTTTTATATAGAGATCAATATTGTTTATTTAAGCACTTTGTTCAGAATAACAGTGTCCAGAAATTTGGCTGTCGGAACTATCATCTTCAGAATCACCAGAAAGTAACTGCTTGTTGCGACTTCGCAGTATTCTTCTTTTATACTTGGCATATCCTTCACCATACATGGCTACATCTGTCGAGCTAACATCAATACTGTGCAGCAAGTCTTCATCTTGCTCATCGCTGGATAGATCGTAGTTATCATCTAAACCAAACAAACATTCAATTTTCTTAAAATAGATAAAAACAAATTAAAGTAAAAACATTTCTCCCATAAATTTTTACGGGAATACTTTTTTTAAAGTGTGTAAATTTATAACTTTTTAGAGTGTTTTATTTACTTATCTTTCTGTAAATATAAATGTTTGCAATTCAAGGATTTTAATTTGTAGTTTTCATAAATAATAAATGTCTCTTTAAATTTTTGTTTTTATTACACTAGCTTACAGTATCAAATTTCTTTCATTTGAGTACATTGTCAAACCGTCTTTGTTTATTTAAAACTATTTACATTATTTTAAGCCAAATAAAATATATTTTGAAGTAAGTACGCCTCCAAATTAGCCTATAACTGCAGTAGAGTCCAGCTAATCCGAACCAATTGGGACCGAACACTGTTCGGTTTGCGGGAATTCAGAATAGGCGGATTTCATGAATAATATCAACATATTGACAACGTTAAGGCATACGTTCTTGAAGCGGTAAATGCTCTTGACCTCGCCTTACGCTACGTCGAACAACACGCTTCATCAACACCAAATGATGTTATGTTCATGTGGCGATGGCTGAACATTGTATCCTCAAGTCGATTCAGTGCTCTTTGTCAGAAAAAAATCACTAACTTTACTTCTTAAAATAGTTTTACAACATCCGTTTTTCTCCTTCCGTTGTGTTACGATTAAGTTTTCTTCTAAAATCGGAAGGGAAGGGATAGGTTGCTCGAACTGTCATCCCGCAGTCTGTCCTTTAGTACCGCATCGTCTTAAAAAAACATCGAGAAAAAAATGAAATTCCTTCGACATAACAAAAAACCAGGATAAAAACGGATGAACGCATCTGGCAGGTGGCAACAACACTACTAGTGCCTAGCTGTTATATCTAATCCTTCTTTTTTTCTGATGGACCAGGTTCACAGAAAGCTTGTTGCGGTAGCTTCCTTCCCTCAAAACGGGTGGAAACAAAACCGGACAATTCCAACAGGGCCATTGAAATGAATGTGTTGTCAATGTCCATTAATTAAAACGCAACGCAACGGAAGGTGTAAACTTCCACTTAATTAAGTGTGTGTAAATTAGTAATTTTTTGTGTTTAGCAGTGATTAAAAATGATTCTACAGAATTGTATTAATGGAGCCGACATGTACTGTAAGTAACCAGCTTTCATTCCAATTTGGTTTCAGGCGTTTTCATCTAGCTTAGGCTCTGTGTGTGGGACTCTACTGTACATAAATAACGTGGTCTTCTCACGGCCTACCGTACTATCCGAGGTCTGCCAGGTGCCAATTACCTCGGATAATAAGGTTCTACTGTATTTCAAATGAACATAGTTAATTTGTTTTGGAAAATAAGACCTTAAAAGATTGCCATTGTGATGCTGCAGTTAAAAAATTTATTTTAAATCTACTATACAGAGTGTAAAATAATTCCTGATGCACATCGATATAAGTTAAATGGATTGCTATATCAACGTAAAACCTCTACCATAACTATTATAATACTTTTTTAGTGTTTAAGGGGAGTTAATAATGTTGCCCCCCTTTTGAAAGGGGAGATAAAGGAGGAAACTTTCATTTTTTAAAAGGCAACCCCTATCTTGTGACATATCATTGAGAAACGCTTAAAAGACCAAGGATTTCTGTGGTAAGAAAATGAAAAATCAACTGACGCTTTTATTCCTTACGCTCAATAATGTTATTTAGTAAGTTATTTTTATAACTTATTATTATTTAAAAGATGGGAAAAGATAAGTAAAATATGATCTAAGGACAGTTATTCTCCGACAGGGGGCACTTTAGAAAATACCTTAACACAGGGGGGGGGGGCACTTTAAAACGCATCTCAAAATACCTTATAGACTAGAAATTAACTTACGGTTAAACAAAAATGATTAAATAATTTATAAAGCTTTTACGATAAGAATTAAAACTAAAACGTGTAAATGCACTAAGACAGTTCCATCGGAAGTAAAATACATGACAGAAATAGGTGTATACTAGTCAAATAAAAAATTGATTATTTCAAAATCACTCGATTAGTTTGTCAATACATAACAGATTATAAATGAATATTCTGGCTGCACATAATATACAGTAAACAATCGTGTAGCTGCTAGCACTGTTACCATGAATAACGGTGTTTTTCTAACGAAGTGCAGCACGATAGCTTTGCTACAAAGCTAGTCGGGATACTGTCTATGATATTGAAAGTACATTACACCATGGATGGAGGCCTAAACTTTCTTCTAAGTTATTTATTTCAGTTTCCTCCCACCAACTTTAGATTGTTATATAATACATCGTCCACGAATTCAGTTTTCACGAAATTTGTATTAACCTTTTCACATTGTTTTATTTATTGGAATCATTTAGCAGTACCTATAATTTGTTAATTACATGCAATATCTTTTAGATATTTTAAATACTGAATAAATTTTAATCGTGTTTAAATGCTAAAAGCCAACTTCCCAAAACAGCTACAGTAAATTAATATTTCTTTTAAACTTTAAAAAGAGCTGGCAAATTTTGTATTTTAAAGTCTTATTTATTTTACCTATTGTCAGGCCACTGTATTGGGCGGCGAATTTCATGTCCTCCTCTCCAATGCTGAAATTCAAACAAATACATTTTAAGAAAAGAACTAAACTCCTTTATGTACTTAAAACTTTGATATAAGTAAATGCCAGAAAGATGAAAGATTATGTTAATATGTAGTCTAATTGAAATAAATTAGGATAAATCTACAGTTTTAAGATCTTCATTTGATGAGTGTGCAATTGATATGAGTGTAGCTATCAACTTTAAAAATATTAAAAATTTTTCCTCCCTATTTACTTTATATCTTTGTTTGTGTGCGTCCAGCCTTATTCAGAGCAGTTACTTCTTCTATTTAGTAGCAGCAAGTGCCAAACATGTTTTACTATTTGAAATGCCTTCCATTCCTTTAACCCTAGAACCAGCAGACGGTACATAATGTACCGTCACTCCAACACATTTGTAACGAGTGATTGTATTGAATATTTGACCCACTAAAAATCTTTCAATCTCAAAAAGACAAACACCATTGGAAAGGTAATGTTTCAAACTTTAATTTTTGTACATACAATTTCTTTCTAAAACGTATATTTACATATGTAATCGTCGTTTTAAATGTCACTACTATACAATTTGAATGATGAAGCTTTCTGTAAACCCTTGCGATTGGACAGTTTTGAAACGAATGAAACAGCACATTTGTCAATTCAGATAACGCCCAAAATCCCTTTTGTTTTTACAGATTTCTTTATACAATTCTGTAGAGAAAACTTGCAGCTTTCATTCTATGTGAACTAAACTGGATATAACCTGTTATATGTTTAG
>JAGFPH010001362.1:280663-295460 GCA_018207615.1 Philaenus spumarius
ACCGGAATCCTCTATTTTAAAGTGTAAATATATTTTAAAGTCACAAATAAATATTTGAAATATCATGGTTTATGCGTTCCACCGTTCTACCGGAATCCTCTATTTTAAAGTGTAAATATATTTTAAAGTCATCGGCATATAAATGAAATTTACAGTATTTCAATATTGTAGAAATGTCGTTTATGAAAATGCTAAATAATAAAGGTCCTAAGACAGAACCCTGCGGAACTCCCATGCTAACATCCCTCCAGCTAGACCTACTTTCTCCAATACTGACACACTGCCTTCGTTCAGAGAGATATGACTGAATCCATGACAAACACACTGGCTCCAATCCAATATTTTTTAATTTAGCTAGCAGCAATGAATGATTAATGGAATCAAAGGCTTTAGAGAAATCAAATAGAGTTAGGATAGTTATTTCTTTGCGTTCCATTGCCATTCTTACATCATCGGTTACATGAAGAAGAGCTGTAGTGGTACTATTGCCAGAACGGAAACCTGATTGAAAAGGACTGAGAATGTTATTTTGTTCAAGGAAAGATGTTAATTGTTGGTGGACAATTCGTTCGAGACATTTTGATAAGGCTGGCAGAATACTGATAGGTCTAAAATCGGCAGCACGTGAGGGATGAGACGTTTTACCAATGGAACAGACCAAAGCGGACTTCCATAAAAGCGGATACACTCCAGATGTTAATGAAGCATTAAAAAGCTTCGTAATAGTTGGCAAAGTAGAGGCAATAGTACCCTTATAAAACTAACTGGAATACCCTCAGTACCCACGGCATTAGAGGTTAATCTACGAAGAGCTTTAACTACATCCGTGTCTAAAACCAAAGAAAAATTAAAAGTATTATTTACAATACGAGGTATTCTTTGTAACATCATTAAGTGATTATTTACAGAAACGTCATCAACTAGAGGAGGGGTTACAAAGAAACTATTTAACTGATCGAGGGGTACGTTTACTATCCGAGAGCGTTGCTCTTTGCCGATGCCCAATCGTTTAACACATTTCCACAACACAGCGGAAGATTTGTTATTATTAAATAAAGAATGCGAATAACGGACTTTAGAATTTCGTATTTGCTGTTTTACACGATTTCTAAGGCTGCGGTACAGTTCAAGGTCGATAACACATTTTGTTTTCCTTGCTTTGCGGTAAATGGAATCGCGATAGTTCATTAATTGACGGATCTCATTCGAAATCCAAGGAGCCGGAGGTCTTACAACACGTTTTTTTACAACTGGAACATGTTTATTATAAATTTCTAGAATATTATTATTAAACTCATTTAAAATTTCATCAACTCCACCAACATTGTGCATTGCTTCCCAAGGCTTAGAAATAACATCTGCTAAGAAAGCGTCATAGTTGGTGTTTTTAAAATCTCTATATGAAACATACGTGGGTGCTGATTTCAGGGTGGCTAGTGAAATGGTATTTTGAAATTCCCTGACTTTTCCCTGAAACTTTTCACATTTTCCAGACCGATCGAAACTTCCCATACAGACTTTTTTTTAAAGAAGAAAAGTTAATATGGAGCACTGTATTGAAATAAAATATTTATTAATTACTGTAGATACTTATCTAATATATAATAGTCATATAAAAGTTGTAAAAAAAGAAAAAATCTATATTTTAAGCAGAATGTTTAAAATTTTAAAAAATATGCTAATTTTTTAAATAATAATATACTATGTAGCCTACTTGTGGGTATGATTGCAGTATGCCAGGTAAGACATTAAATGGTGACTTTCAATGAATTATAAATAATAATCTGTTGATATAAATTATAAATATATTTATAGGTAATATTTTCATTACAAAGTAAAATTACCATAAAAAATTGAATGGGTTTGTTATTTCATCATTGAAAATTGAATGGGTTTGTTGAAATCATTTTACTCATATTAAATTAATAGTATAGCTCACAACACACATGCAAACATAAGAAACTAAGAACTCAACTTACCACATTAAGAAAGTATTATCCACATTATATTTATAAACACCAAAAATATTATAGTTCCTAAAATATTCACTATCTCTGTGTCTATTACATATATACATTACATTTGAAAATCTTCATTATACCAAAATTTATATACAAGTTAATATAAGTCTATAAACTATTTTCATAACACACATTTTATTTATCAATGTTTTTAATTTGTTCATCCAGCAAATTAGCCTGTCTTTTTGCTTCTTCCAAAATCTTAGCCTTTTTAGCTTTTAATTCCACCTTTTCTCTTTCTGCAGTTCTCTTTCTCTGTCTTTCCAGCTGTAAAGTTTCTTCTTCTGTTTTTTTCGTTTTCTGTGCTTCTTTATATTTTGAATAAGCATTTCTTGCACTTTGTACTAGGCCTTTTGATACAATAAGTTTTTCTATTCCACCAATAGACATTATGTGGTCAAATACATATCTTCGACCAACTAGAAGTTCTTCCTTCATGTTTTCCACAAGACACTCTTTATTGATGGAAAAGCCCCGTTCAACACTAGCATTCCCATGTGAAAGTGTTGTCACAATTTTCATTACATTTAATAGGTTGTGTAACTTCCTTTCATTTAACAATTGAATCCAGAAATGATCCAGTCTCTCCTCCTTCCTTTGATATTTCCTGAATGCTGTTACAGCAACTTCGCTACTACACAATTCTATATATTCCTTTAATACCCTATCAACCATACTACTAAGAATCCACCCAGATTCCAATAAAATTGTCAAAAGGATTTCCATTCTTTTTTTCGAAATGGGCAAATTGCTGGCAACTTCGGGGTCAAAACAAGAAATAGCTTTAGTTAAAGGATGTTTTACAGGAGACCGCTCTAACATTTTTTCAACAAATTTTAAAATACACTTCCTACAATTATCCTTGAATTGAAGGATTTGAAGTTCTGAAGGTTTTGTGGTCATATTACGAAGGGCTCTTTTAGTTGAAATTCCCAAATTGATGTTTTTTGAATTTAGATTTTCTTTATCTAAAATATTTTTGAAATTAGAAACAGTTTCTAAAACAGAAGATTTTACTACTTTTTCTATTTGAGTTTTTACAACACACTTAAGAGAATCATATAAAAAGGGGGCTAAAGGCATATCACTCTGAAATTCTTTAAGGAATGGTTCCATGTCGCTGGCAAAACTAATAAAAAACTGAAGTTTAACAGGCAAAAATGGGTCTTTGATCATTTTACAAACTGTTTCAAAACTTAAAGAATTTATACTCTTTGTTTTTGAGATTTCATTAACAAAATTATTAAGGTTTTTCAAAATGTCTAGTGTTTGTTGTGCCACTTTTACATTTTCCAGCCATCTAACTGCACAAAATTTAAGAGGGAAGACTGTAGATTTGGTAATTTGTATGTAGGCCTACATAGCCCGCCTTGCTGGTGTATCCTTGAATAGATTATAGACAGCTCTTAAAAATTGCACTACAGTATTTCCCATCCAGTTTCCTTCATCCCCAATTTAAATGCATTGTGTCTGAAACAACCATTATATAATATAAAAATAAGGTTTCGATTTAATACTTTAATTAAAAATTTACTGATTTCTTCAGAAAAATTAAACAATTAGCACGTCTAATAAAATCCAATCAAAGTCATAAAATAATTTTAATATAGTTTTGACGGTACAAGGAAAAAAATAAAATAAACTATTAATATTTTTCAATTACAGTATAAACAAAAAAATTGGGTGTGCATATGACCTCACAATAGAAGTGAAAACTGCTATGTGAATTTTACAGCGTGTAAAATGAATATTGATTAACTACTGGATTTTATTAACATTTTATTTCCTGGTTAATAAATAAATAAAATAATTACAATTATTTTCAAATTTTTAATTCGGTTTGCTTTTAAAGGGTATTTTTTTAGTTTTTAAACTATTATTTATTTTTTAGTCTGGAGATCATGATCAGTGCTCAGTTACTGCACCCCAAAAAATTAATGAGCTCCCGAAGTTGTTGTATATTGTATATAATCACCCTGTATATAAAGTTTTTAATGACACCCGAAAACGTGTTCTGGGGACCATGATCAGTGCTCACTTACTACACCCAACAAAATTAATATTGCATGTCATCCGGTATTTGATAAGTGTGCAAAGTTTCAAATCAATCCGACGTTTTGAAGGGGGTGAAAATCACATCGTGTTCTGGGGACCATGATCAGTGCTCACTTACTACACCCAAAAAATTAATATTGCATTGTCATCGGTCCTTGTTCTTCATATATACTATACACAAGCATATATACATATGTATAAGAGGGTATACATAGTCAACACACCCACTAAGCGAAAATGTTGCCTTACGTGACGTGACGCAAAACGGCGATTTACCTCCCTACAAAAAAAAAAAAATACCCAACGTCGCTATAGAAGTTTTCACTTCAATAAATATTTCATTCTTAACCATTAATTTAAAGTTTTAATTTTTTTTTATGAGAGTAATATGACATTATTGTTTATAAATGTATAGAACTTTTATATATATAAAGCCTGTAGAAAGTTTTGATAAACAAAAAAAAAATTGCTTACAATGTATGTAATCCGCAACTGCCCAACTCAAAAATTTGTTTACAGTCAAATTCAGCTTTCAGTTCTTCATTCAGATCCTTTAAAAACTTGTAATTTACATTAGGACCATCCATTGATATCTGTAAAATATTTTTTTTGTCTAATAACTGGATGCCCTCCTTAAACGCCTCCAAAAGGTCGTTTGCTGTTGATCGTCCTAAAAAAATGGAAGTGAAGTAACGCGTAGCGACTCCGTTTACGTCTTCGTCCCAAAATCTCACATTCAGGGGCGGACCGTGGATAAATGACGCCCTGTGCGAAGCATGGTTCTGGCGCCCCGACACGGGGTGGGGGATAAAATAAACTGACCGGCAAATATACGCCGCTACCTAACTTAAATCCTGAACACAGCATGGAATCTTTATACAAAAAAATGATGAAGCCACGAGGAAAGGGTCGGAAATTGTCTTCCGAAAAATATCAAAGAACCGAGGAAGGAGCTAGACCCAGTAACAAATGAATAAATCGACCTCCATCTATCTATTTTGCTGGTTTATTGAATCAATAATTTTAAGTAATTGGAATAATTAGTTATTTTGTGAAAATATAATATCATTGCAGCATTTTATTTTAAATATTAAATTTTTTTATTTTTCACTCATTGTAAGCATTAAACATGCTTCTATTTTTAAAGCGGTTCATTAAGATTAATTAATTGATTCTCTTGCCATTTTTGCCTCCAGTATAGTATTATATTGCCCCTTATATATTAGTGTCCGGATTTGGTCTGGGCAAACTTATGGTAACCCTAGTTAATAGGCGACCGCTTCTGTATTCACAGCATGGGTGCGATTTACCTCACATTCGAAATTCAAATAATTCTTAGTCTAACACTTTTATGAAAAGATAATTTACAATTATACAGTTCAATTCTTTGATTTATTCTCTACATTTTGTTATAATAATATTTCATTTTTGGTCAAAGCATATATTCCGAAATTACATTTCAAACGTTGTAAAACGCATGTTTTGTTAGCAGCCTTGTAGTAGGAACATAAAAACAGTTATTTTCAAAATACCAAATTTGAAATTGATAAATATTTTTATACAGTTCTATTTATAACTACATTACGAAACTTTTTTACACATATGAAACAAATTACAAAAAATGTTTACTACTTGTTATGTAGGCATAAAGTCAGACGTTTACTGGTGCCGAATTTTTTTGTACATTTTGTTGCACTGGACCATCCACTCCCTCAATCACATTAATTCAACACTAAGTTCAGAATTTTACGTCCGTCAATCGCCAATCGAAAAACCTCAAGATATACCCACACTATACTACAGTAGAGTGCGTTGCGACTATGCGAGCCAACTACAGTAAAGTTTCCCACATTTTAACTCAGCTCGGAATCGAAATGGGACAACTTGGAAGCACCATACATATTTTTTCCTGCCTCGCGACTACAAATAAGAGCCCGACATATTTAAACGTAGGTACATTGGCCGCACGGTGATTTAGCGTGTGTGTTTTGTTCTCGTGCTAGCCTAAAGCTTGCTTGTGTTTAATTGTTTTTGTGTAAGAAAAGTAATTTCTTGATATAATACATAAAAATTGCTTAGGTTTATAGTCTTTTACCGAGGATTTAAATGTCTGATAAAGATTATTAACTTAAAAAGAGAAATTTTGCCAATTTTTTGCTTAAAATTATAAGTGTCTTTAAAATTTGCTATGTGCTATGTACAAGTACAAAAATACTGTATTTACAGTACATATACGTGTGTAGGCCTACGTTTCTTATAAAAAGTAAGCATATTAGCTGCACCCTTTAACTCGCCAAAGATGTACGTAAAATAGGGGTTTTAGAAGTGAACATTTCAAAATTTTTCCGGGGGAGTATTTTCGTTTAGTTTGGCAACGTTCCGGTACTGGAAAAATTACGAGTAAAGCCCTCTGCCTAAAGTTGAACTTTTTCCTTTCGTTACTGAACATTTTTTGTTTCTTGAGCTAATAACTTTTACAATTTTGTGTCAATACATTTTTTAATTTCATACATGAATTCTTTGAACATTTCTCTACAAAAAAGGTACAGAACACTTTTGGATTGGGGCGTATTTTTGGCGAATTTTAGCACAAAGTTATTATTGTAATTTGCTAAACAGCGTATATAATTAAAGGTAGTAAAATTATATTCTCTTTTACATGCAATCCCCAAGTTCATAATTTTGAGATTGTAATCCAAGCACGTCATCATCTGAGGGTCCAGCTCCAGCATCAGCTGATCCAGAGGCACCACGGAAAAATTTGCTTAATGCTTTAGCCTGCTGTTGGTCTTGTTTTTCAATATCAGCCTTTTTTTCTATAAAAATTACCCGAAGGCTTTTTTTTTTGTCTACATGTTAATTATTGGAACTTACAGTAATGGGTCTATTTCTCATATCAGTCAATCGATTATGCCGATAATGTGGTTACTAAAAAGTTTGATGACTGATTTCAGGAGGTTATATGGAATTGTGTTGTGACAGGTGAGGGTGAAATACTCCTCCATACCCATCCTACCACTCAGTTGGGCGCCCCACTCCGCTTCGCAGAAACTATGCAACTATTTTTAAATACAGACGCGATGTCGCTCCGCTTCCGGCGGGATTGGCGACCGGCCGGTTCGGATTTTCAGAAGTATACGCCGCGCCCCCCACCCTCAACACTTTTAGTTTCCTGCCGCTTCGTGCACTTTTGTTGTTTTAATATATGGAATATTAGACACAAAATAATTTTCTATTATTCTCATTATTTTCCAATTACAAGTACCACAATTTTTTCCATTGCCCTGGCGCCCTGTGCGGTGGCACAGGACGCACATGCCAAGATCCGCCCCAGCTCACATTTATGTCCATTTGTTCTTTTTGAGCAACTTTATTTAAAGTTTCATCGAACCCAATAACGAGGAACTGGCTCTGATTAATTTTCTTCAAAAGTTCATTTCTTAAAAAAGGAGCAATACCATAAGCTATTAAATAGCCAATTATATCTCGTAACTGCATTTTGTTTGCAATTACGCTATCGGGAAACATAATTTTGAAAAGGGAAACATCGCGCCCGGCTGAACGCAATGAAGTGTGCGTCAAAACACTTTCGATAGACCACAGAATCTCTGCTTTTGTAACTTTGTCATTTAAGAGAAACGATTCTAAACCAGTTCTACTCGATCCAGGATTAATTTGAACATTAGTTTCTTCAACAGGCCTAACTGTCACTTCCGATTCCGGCGAAGTGGTCTTTTGGCTAGGATTAGCGTCTTGTAACGATTTATTTTCCGTTTTCATAAAACAACGCAAAGAAGTAGATTTTGCTATTACAACTGATAATGTTTTGTGTTTGTCGCCATTCATATGACTTGAAACAGCACGACGACCCATATTACTTAAATTAAATGTTTTGCAACACACTTTACACTTTGCCACTTTCAGATCTTGCGGAACCTTTTCAAGCCAAGGCGTGAATAACGGATCATTAAGCCAATCTGGCTGAAAAATCGTTTGCTTTGACATATCAAAATAGAAACTGTAAAATTTAAACGAAATAATTAAATTATTACAAATTATAAAATAAAAACTTAAATGTTGTTTATAATAAACACACACTCACTGACACTTAAACTTTAACACATTTGAAAACTTCATTGAACTAAGAACCAAATTTGTTGACAGCAAGCAAACAACTGAAACAAGACCTATGAAGGTATACTCCCTCCCCCATGTCTGAATGTTTACAACTATGACACATTGGTTACCAAAAAGACAAAGAATATAAAGCCTTCACCCCATTTCTACGAAAGGTACAAACTTATTACGCACCGCCTATGTGAAACTTTCAGGGAGGGGTTTGACGGACAAGAAAGCATAGGCGTAACCAGGGGGGGTTTTGGGGGTTATAACCCCCCCCCCATTGAAAAAATATTTCGGACTTTGTTTGTATTAAAATACCTAACTTGTTTTCAACACCTATGCAAATGTTAAACTACAATAAATTATCAATATATTGCTGATATTATCTTTGGTTGAATTGGGCACTGACACTTTATTTTATATAGATACCGTGTAGTGTATCAAAGTATAGTGTTCTAAAGGCTGCACACGGCGTTTTCCGCTACAGATTATTTGCCGTCGCCGTCATACCAACAGTGGCTCGAAGGAGAGTATTAGAGCATACAAATTCGCCAGAAAAATAAACGATCTGTTTATTTGCCGCTGACGGTAGATGTGCAGCCGCTCGCTGCCATTTTAATCAACGGATTTTCCCTCGTCTCCGCCGAAACAGTGGTGAATGTGACCAAATTCACGCCAATTTGCCTTGGCCGCATGAGCATTTCGTCAAATGACGAAACAGACATTCTTAAATAATTGAAAAATGTTTTTTCTAGTTTCTCAAATCAGGAAACACAGTGTAGAATGCTCCAAAATCTTCTCTTCCTTTATTTATTGATTGGACGAACGAAAATAAGTATAATTTTTTGCTTCCTTTTCAATCGGCGATGGAATAACAATAAATCGAGAGTTGCTCTCTGTTCATATCAATAAAACATTAAAAAAATTATATATCATAACACACTTCGTGATTAATGAACTAGACACTTCAGTTTAATGAATCCCAATGATGCTTTTTATGAGCGGGGACGGTAACTAATCCGCAGTCGGCAAAAAAATTGTCGTGTGTTCCAAGCCTATGAGGTTAGAGGCAGCTCACGGAAATATTTTTGGGGGATGAATCATGGTTGCTATTCTAAATTATTCTAAAGTAGGCCTGAATCACAATTAGAAGTGGAAAATTATACATACCTATATGGTTTTAAAGTACTTTTGGGAAGCCTAAAACGTGTTATTTTGCATCTTAATTTAACCCTAGAACAAGCAATGTTAACGAAAATGGATTTTTTGGCGTTTGCAAGCATTTTTTCAAAAATTTGCCAAAATTAAATAAACCATAATAAAAAAATGTTCCACAGCTTTTTTGTAGAGAAAGGTTCAAAGAATTTATGTATGCTAGTAAAAAAATGATAGATGTAAAATGTACGAAGTTTTTAGCTCAAGAAACAAAAAATGTTCAGTTACGAAAGGTAAAGGTTCAATTTTAGGTCTACATAAAAAGTAGTAAACATTTTTTTAAATTTTTTCCATAAATGTAGAAAAGTTTCGTAATTTAGTTCTAAATAGAACTGTATAAAAATATTTATCAATTTCAAATTTCTTATCTTGAAAACACCAGTTTTTATGTTCCTTCTACAAGACTGCTATCAAAACTATGCAAAGTTTGAAACGTAATTTAGGAATATATACTTTGCCCAAAATTGAAATATTATTATAACAAAGTGTAGAGAATAAATCAAAGAATTGAACTGTATACTCGTAAATTATTTTTTCATAAAAGTGTTTGACTTAGAATTATTTAAATAACAAACGTGAGGAGAAATATAGAAACATCCCACTCATGCTTGGTATAAAACGGTCGGATATGAAGCTGCATGGGGAATAACCGTTAATTTGAAATTACAGCCTTAGTTTGAGAACGTCAAAACGCTCTCATTCCCACGCTCATAGACAACAAACCTTTCGAGCAAAACATATTTGGTTCACAGGAAATGTTAGCTTGAAACATTATCTACACATACATATCAAAATATGTCTAAAAATAGACTTACATAACACAGATATCACGGATAATTAGTAAGGCTGTTTATTGGTTGGAAAACTGACCAATTGCAAGGGTCTACAAAACGCCCCACAACTTTAGAACTATTTGTCCTATTTTTGATTGGATGGTAGTTTTAGATAGGGGAAAGGGTGATGAATCCATCACTATATAGATATAACTCAGAAAAATACTGGGCGAGCTATAGGGAGGGACATAGAAACTGGAAATATGAGTTTTTCTTCAACTTTATTATTTCTAATTATTTAATGATTGAAATTGTTTGTTATGTGACCATTTCTATTACCTTTTTTACTGTTCTCTTTAACCACACCACCGTTTTTTGTTTTGTGAACTCTTATACACTTTATATATTTTTTACTCATTAATGTTTTTAAGTCTGCTTTTTATTTTTTATTTATATAGTCTGCTTATTTTTTACTTTAGGTTTATCTGAATCATTATGTTTTAATTATTTTGCGTCATAAATGAATTTATATATGTATATGTGAATTATAAATATTTAGTATTGTATATTGCGTCTCATTATCTACCAGACCATTCTTTTAAGTTTTAGTCACTATGGGAATTTACTAGTTAAAATTTGCATATTCCTGTTACATGGACTATAAGTGTTACAGATACCCCTGTTCATGAAAGAAACTTGTTGAATTTACTTTCATAAACACCCAAAAACACAACAGCCCATGTAACAGAAAAACAATTTTTTTTTTAATTTCTAAAAAAAAATTTAATTTCAAAGAAATCTGGTCTTCACATTATTAAAATTTTACAATTACAAGTTATATTTATCTATTATTAACATTTAAAAATTTAAATCATAGTTCTCATTCAAAAAACTGTTTGCCAAAATTCACATTTAAATTTAACATTAGTTGCCACAAAAAAACAAACAAAATTCAATCTATCATAGATCATGATTATTAATTACAATCAAACAATATTCAAAAAATTTAAACATCAAAATCAAATATCAAAATCAAATATCACAATCAAATAATATTCAAAAATTAATTAAACATCAAAATCAAGTTTCACAATCAAATATTACTGAAAAATCAAAATTACACATCATTATTCATCAATCAAGATTATCAATCAAAAATTAAACACCATTGAAGTCATTCAAATATTAGAGTTTCCATTGTTCAACACTCAACATTGTTACGTTCAAATATTATTCACAGATCAAAAATTATACATCATTCACAAATCAAAATTCACTTATTTATCAAAAATTACACATCATAAATTACCATGGCAACAAATAAAATTCATTTATCTTTAATTTGTGGCAATTCTTTACTCAATCATCCTTAATTAACACATTTTAAATAACCATTCATACTACAAATCAAATCTATTACAAGTCTTTAAAATTTACATTTAATATACATTCACTCAAATTTACTACATTAAGCATATATAACAAATTGTGAATGAAATTTTCTAAAATGGCAATGACCCCCTCTCAAACAACATCATTCTATCTATGGAGAAAGACAAAAATTAAGTTTCTTAAACTATTTACAAACATCAATATAAATATAAAATTGAAAAATATTTACTATTTCATTTTTCATCACACATACCTCTCATCATCCACTCCTTAATCAACCCCCATTAAACTCCCAAACATGTCGTTGAAGGTCGCAGCATTGCTATACATCGTCTGTACCCAATGTACAACCCCCCACAACATTTCATTAAAATGAATTTAAAATTAGTGAAAACAAATCTAAGTTTTTTAGTTTGCCACTCCCCGTTGAAATTTTCATACTCGCCCCATTCGCACTACAAGTTATTATATATTTCAATTTTATATTTTTACAAATTATTTAAATGGATAAAAAAAAAAAACTATATACAGGGAGAATTGAAAACACCAATCAAGTAAGTATTTATTCTTTTCTAGGCCTCTTTATTACAAGTAGGCCTAGCCTACGTTTTTTAATTTTAAATACCTTCTCTTTCCTGACATTACTTTTTAGTCTGTAAATTTTGCACCTGTGTTTCATTTTTCGTTTTCCATTTTCAAAGTCTTCTTTATGTTTTTGAAATAGTTTCCTATAAATTTATAATTTTGCTCAAAATTTATTTTCCCAAATCTATACTTCAAAGCATTGGTAAGCCTATTTTCATTTACTTGATTCAAATCAAAACTATTCCCATTTATATTCTTAATCATTTGCAAACTATCATTATTAACATCTCCATTTACTTTTCCAATTCCAATTTCCACAATATTATTCTCTACAATATCATCTTTTAAAACATAATCGTCACATAATTCTTCCATAACTATTTCATTTACATTAATTATTTCATTTACACATACTGTTACAATAGGCTTATCAAAACTGTCATAAATTTTATTATCATTTTCAAAACATTTGTTCTCTACTGAATTTACTTTAGGCCTACTGGTCACATTTTTATTCATTTCCACTAATTTGGTCACACTCTCTTCCACTTCTATTGCATTTATCTTACTGGTCACATTTTCATTTACTTCTACCAATTTGTTTACACTATCTTTTACTTCCATCCTTTTCAAAATCTCGCTAAATTTTAAGTCACTTTTTGTTTTTAAATCTTTGCATTCTTTACGCATAACCTCCATCTCTATTTGGAGATTATCTAGTTTTGTATTTAAATTATCATTATTTACTTTAATTTCTGTTTTAAAATCATTAATCTCTACTTTATTATCAGCAAAATTTCTATTCATTTGTTCATTCATTTGTTTCATAAAACACATTATTGCTTTTAACTCACTATCATTTGAATTTTCTTTTGACCTAACCTCACTTACATTTTCTTTCATTATTTCACTTAGGCCTATCCCTAAGTTTTCAACGTTATCTTCCACACTCACAATGATGGATTGATCCATTTCTAGCCCTGAATCATCTAACTCTTCTACCTTACTAGCCATGTTTCAAAATTGTACTCAACAATTTGTTAAAGTTATAAGTTGTTCGCCACAATGTCCCAAAAAACCATCAAAGTCACCATGACACCCATTTCGCTTTCGTTCCACAGCCCCGCGTTAAAGGGCGCCATTTTATAACGGGAAGCGTTATAAAAATGAAATAGATTGATTAAAACTGTTAAAAAAAAAATGTTGTTGTCGAAAAACTTGAAAAATAAAAAAATGTTCAAACTAATAAAAACGTTATATGTGGATTATTACTCACCTACACTTCATTACTCTTATTCACCTTTAATATTCGTCGCTTATTATTCAACTTTAATTATAAAAAATACTCCTCTCTCTTCAAAATCCACTACAAAAATTATTCACCATGTGACTCACCTTAACTCCAACTTATAAATCCACCTTTCACCTTATAAATCTTACTTTATTTAACCTTATAAAAACTCTTCACTTTAACTCTTAAAAAAACTTGATATTCCACATATAACCTATTTGTATGCTTTCTTGATTTACTATGCATATATCATTACTTATAAAATTCTTTATAGTTAATTTAACTTCTCAGGTTGTGTGTCCTTGACTGTGGAGTACATGCTCGATAGGGAAGTCTAGGCTACTCAAAAGAATTCAAGACATTGTGACGAAACTACTTTTTTACTCACTCATGTTGTTTGAATAATTAAACAAATACAAATTAATCATTATCATGAAACAAATAGAACAAATTGTCAATAATTTATACAAGATACAAGTTACAATAAAATTATGTTGACTAGGCTAAGACGCAATTTCAAAATTGAATGAAGTTATATGTTAAAAAATTCAAAATGCAGACTAAGTATATCAAATATTATGGCCATTTATACTCACAAAATTGTTCACACAAATGTTTTTACCTAGTATTTATTGGATTACGATGGATGTTTCAAGCACACTATTATGTTCAACGCACTAACAACCATACCTCCTGGTCGCATTTTTACAAGTTCAATTTACTCCGTAAATATTTGACGGATTTCAATGCCGAAGCGTACACCAACGCTACACCACTGTTATTTCATTTGGACGTCCATTTCTTCCATTCCTCCCTACAAAAAACCACTTTTTTGCAGGAAAATCTCTCCCCAAGCATGCTAAGCAACTTAACTGCACACCATCTTTTTTCTAAGTCCAAGAGGTACAAGGCCTTTTTAATCAAATCAACTCTCACTAGCGATTAGATCAAGTTTATGCTCACACTGTGTACTCACATATACGCTGATGTAAACATTCATGTATTATGTATTATGAGTTTTTATATATGTGTTTTTCTTCAACTTTATTATTTCTAATTATTTAATGAATGAAATTGTTTGTTATGTGACCATTTCTTTTACCTTTTTTACTGTTCTCTTTAACCACACCACCGTTTTTTGTTTTGTGAACTCTTATACACTTTATATATTTTTTACTCATTAATGTTTTTAAGTCTGCTTTTTATTTTTTATTTATATAGTCTGCTTATTTTTTACTTTAGGTTTATCTGAATCATTATGTTTTAATTATTTTGCGTCATAAATGAATTTATATATTGCAGCGGAAAATGTCCGTGCAATTCCCGAAATTTTGAATTTTTCA
>JAGFPH010001363.1:0-19053 GCA_018207615.1 Philaenus spumarius
AATAGGTGTGGGCAACGGCATATGCAATTTTAATTTCGACGGTCCTGGTGGAGTTTTAGCGCATTGTGATGCAAGACCTACTACTTCTCACAAAAAAGTAGAAGTTCATTTTGACAACGATGAATATTGGGATTTCAGCATGAACTACCCCGCAACCGGTACCCAATCTTTCTATTTTGTACTTATTCACGAAATAGGTCACGCTCTCGGACTCAGTCATAATTATCTGAGCAATTCGACAATGTATCCTTTTACAATTCTCCCTCAAAATATAACTGATATGTACCAGGTAAAGATATCCGATGACGTCATTCGCGATATACAGAATATGTACGTACCACTAACAACGACTACTACAACTACTAGTACCACTCCTATTCCAACTACTACCACTACCACTACTACTACTACTACTACTACTACCGCTATGCCTCCTCAATCACCCGTAGCTACTGCACCCGATCTCTGTAATTTGAGGGGTAAAATTAACAAAATTCTAATTGGCGATAAGCACGTATTTTTATTTTATGAACAATATTTTTGGAAATTTCACTTGGAGGTGTCAAAACGAGAACCGTACACTGCTCCGAGATTAACTAGAGACTGGTTGAATTTCTTACCTCGCGAATTTAACAATTTGACTGGTCTCTATCAACAAGCCGATAGTAATGTAGTCTTATTAACAAACAGTACTGTGTACACATTCGCTTATCCTAGTCTGAAAGTATTGTACGAGTACGGTATTGCCGACTGGTTGGGAAGAGGTAATGTTAAACAAATAAATGCCGTTTTTCGAAACAATCAAGGAGGAATCATCTTTTTCCACGATGACATTTACGTTTCGCGTTACGACGAATGCGCTCGTACTAGTATGTACATGGGTAGAGTCAGGGAGCTGTACGCAGGGTTACCGTCGACTGTAAAGGGAGGATTTCAGTATATCGATGGAAATGTCTACTTTTTTGGTGAGAATAACGTTTACGTCTACAACGAGTTTGTCGGCTACGTTACACGAATAGAGGCGGATATTTTTGACGTATTACAAATCAGGTGTATGAAAGAGAAGCGTCTCAAAGATTTGTACTCTCTTGTGACGGATATGTTTTATTTTTCTACATAAACCACGGGTTAGTCTCGTCTTAGTTTAGTATACAAATGGCGAAGACACGGTCAATACATGTCAGTCGCAAACGAAGAGTTATCAGGAAAGGACGTGGTCTTTTGAATAAAGCTATCGATCTTCTACCTATAGAACTTCATTTACCCGGTTACAACTACTGTGGACCCGGCACGAAATTAGCCAAAAGATTAGCACGAGGCGATAAAGGTGTAAATTTGTTGGACGAAGCTTGTAAAGAGCACGATATAGCCTATAGTAAGTACAGTGATTCCGAAATACGTAGAGTTGCAGATAAAAATTTAGCTGAAAAGGCTTGGAGTCGGGTTAAAGCGAATAACGCATCTATAGGTGAAAAAGCAGCTGCTTGGGCTGTAACAAACGCGATGAAATTAAAATCAAAAATCGGAGGTGGTAGGAGGAAGAAACGCAGGACAGGGAAAAAGTCTGTCGACCGATTGCTAAAACAGCTAAAGGGTAAAGGTCTTTACTTGAAACCGTATAAGAAGAAGGGGAGCGGTAAAAGACGCAAGCGCTGTAGTAAAAAAAAAACCCGATAGATTCGATCCCGATCAGACCGTTGACTAATATTGATTTGGAAAAATACGCCGTTAAATTTAAAATACCGTATTTCAGAGGTGTGTACATGAGAGATACCCTTCCTTCGCGGTCCTTGAGGAACGAAGCGGGCATTGTGAATTTGGACAGTATAAAGGGTACTGGCACCCACTGGGTGTGCTATAAGAAACGGGGAGACAGCGTCGAGTACTTTGATAGTTTCGGAAATCTTAGGCCTCCAATCGAGTTGACAAGTTATTTCGGTCCAAACGCTTCAGTTCACTATAATTACAGGCAACATCAGTCGGGCGACTCAGTCGTTTGCGGTCATTTGTGCTTAAAGTTTCTATCACAATGAGTATCGTGTTGTCTGGTAACAGTTCCACACTCTTGTCCGATTTTTTCCGCCACTTGAACTCAACGGAGAGTGGGAAATTGGTCTTATAGATCTTGCCACATACAACTCTATTCCAAACGTAATAGAAGGCGTTAATAACCAACTTAAAATCAAATTAAATGAAACAACTAATGTAGACGTAAGTATACCTACAGGCTCGTACGAAATCGAAGACATGGAAAAGTTTATTGTAAACGAACTAGAACCGAAAGGAATTACATTTTCACTGAAACCCAATAACAACACGTTAAAAGCAGAAGTTAAATATTCGAAAGATATTTGTTTGGAGGACGGTTCCATTGGTCAATTACTAGGTTTTAAAAATGGTACATTGGCGGCTAATAAAAAACATGTGTCTAATACGCCTGTCAACATTATCAGAGTGAGTATGATTCGCGTAGAATGCAATATCGCGGCCGGTTCATTTCAAAACGGTATCGAATCCCACATTATGCACGAGTTTTACCCCCAAGTCCCCCCGGGCTACAAGATTGTGGAAACGCCGTCAAATATAATATATTTACCCGTCAGGGTGAAAACTGTTCATAGTGTAACGGTGAGTCTGAGGGATCAGAACGGAGAGTTGATTGATTTTAGAGGCGAGGCAATTTCAGTGCGGCTGCATTTAAGACGCCAGAATGGGACTCGTATTTAACGAACGACAATATAAACCGGTGGTCAGTACGCGTCAAAACTCGTTGGGGTTAACACCACGAAACATTCGTTTCCTGAGATCGCTTGGATTCAAAATCAATAATGGAGCTGTTGGCAATCGATAGTGCTGCCGAGTACAATGACATCATCACCGGTATGGAATATCATTCGCATAGGCCTTACGCGTCAGCCACTTATGGTAATAACGACGAAATCCGTATACCTATTAATCAACAGGACGTGATTACTGCACCGTTTGAAAGTTTACTGTACATCAAAGGTACAATAAGCGGAAAAACGAAAGCTAATGTCGATGCGCCCGTAAAGTTGGTGAATAATGCGGTAGCCTTTTTGTTTGACGATATCCGATATGAAATCGCCGCAAACGAAGTGGACAGAACGAGAAACGTTGGAATTGCAAGTACAATTAAGAACCTCTTGTCTCTGCGGGAAATTGAAAAGAATAAACTCGCGAACGCCGGTTGGCTGGGAGTCGGTGAAACACACGAATCGACGACATTTACAATCTCCGTACCTTTGAAAATGATTATGGGCTTTTTTGAAGACTACAAGAGAATTGTGGTGAACGTAAACAGGAACTTGTACTTTTACGCTCTTCGTCCGACTTGAACGCGATAATAGGTGAGAACGCTACTTCCGTAGATTTGAAAATAACCAGCATACAATGGAGAGTTCCCCATCTCACTGTGACCGATGCTTATCGGTTGAAAATTTTAAAAATGATCGAACGCGATGCTCCCGTTCACGTCCCTTTTAGAAGCTGGGAGATTCACGAATTCCCTACACTTCCGCCGTCGCAACAGATTTCCTGGACCGTAAAAACTTCTAACCAGATGGAAAAACCGCGTTACGTTATTGTAGCTTTTCAAAAAGATAGGAAGATTCAAATTAAAAAAGACGCTTCCTTGTTTGACCGTTGTGGAGTGGAAAATGTAAAACTTTACTTAAATTCACAGTATTTTCCCTACGATAGTATCCACGGGGACGTTTCGACCATGTACGAGATGTACTCTAGGTTTCAACAGTCTTACTATCTACGTGAGTCGTCTCCTTGCATGGATCTTGCCTCGTTCAAGGACAAAGCCCCGATTTTTGTGATTGACTGTTCGAAACAGAACGATTCTATAAAATCAGGCCCTGTTGACGTCAGACTTGAGATAGAAACCTCTTCCAATTTTGACGATAAAACCACAGCCTACTGTCTCATTCTACACGATACACATATAGTGTACAATCTTCTTTCCGGTACGGTTAAAAAGATGGTCTAGGCTCAGTCGCGATCATGAAGTCAGAGAAAATGGAAGTTGAGATCAAGTATCCATCTAACCTACCTTTGGGCATCTTTTTGAAATCCGTACATTTCTTAAACACTGAATGCACAAAATTTGTAGCGACAGGGCTATTCCAGCTTACGGGATATGAGACTGGATTATTGCTTCAAGCAGGTAAAAAATATGTTTTCTTTACAGGCGAAGTGTTTAACGAAATATTACTTTGTGACATAACCTCGGTTCTTGAAGGAAAGACTAGCCATGGTTTGACCTTAAGTGTTGGGAGTATTCAAGTAAAAACAATGTTTGGAAAACGTTATGTTACATTTCATGACGGCCAACATTATTTAAACTTGAACCTGCCAGAGTGGGGACTATTTAAAGACTCCATACCTCTCATAAACCGCCGGATTAAGGAATTATTTTATAACGAAGATTATTTACGCAGTTACATTAGTGAGTGTTTAGCCTCTGACGAACTCGTTTCTAGCACTCTCCCCGAAGCGGACAAATTGTACGATGAAATCGTCCTCTTTAAAAAATATGCGGGCCATAGTTGAATTTCACGGATTCCAAGATAACAACAACAGGTATTTAGTCAAAGAGTTTGCTATAGTGAGTGATGCTTTTGAAAGCGTCATTGTTTTCAAACCACCCTATAAATTTGACCTACTGAATGCTAAAGCTCGGAGATCGGTGCGTTATTTGCAAAAGCACTATCATCTTCTCAAATGGGATGATGGTAGTGTCCCATATGACGAGGAAACTATACGTTCTTTGTGCGAACCATTCTCCACAATTTTCACAAAAGGATTTGAAAAAGCTCAGTTTTTGAGAAAATTTCATCCTCGTGTGATAGAATTGCCAGAGGAAGAAAAATACTCCTACTGTACAGAAATTCAATGTATATTACCTCAACACTTTCAACACGATAGTAAATGCGCCTTAAAAAGTGCTAAATATTTTTACAATTTATTCCTTACTTAGTGTGTGTGTGTACAATGGTCACTGGCGTGGGGTTAAGTCCCTCGTAAACCTAAAAAGGTCACTGGCGCAGGGTTAAGTCCCTCTAAAACCTACAAGGTCACTGGCGCAGGGCTAAGTCCCTCGTAAACCTAGGTGTGTACGATATGGTGCGGAAAATCCGTAAACCTATAAGGTCACTGGCGAGAAGTTGTCTTCCGTAAACCAAAGTAAGTAAGGAACAAATTGTAGAAAAACAAAAAAACAAAAATAAAATAAAATAAAAAATATATTGGGAGGCTACATTTTTGTAATGGAGTTGTAGTCACCGGAAGTAGCGATGGTTGGGGCTACTTCCTTAAGGGGTGAACCTTCAGTTCACCCTGGATTGTAATGCGGGCCACGGCTTCCCCGTGCGACGGTTCCAACCCCGTATAACGCAGAGGACAATCACCCCCCAGAGCTGACGGAGTATTCTCCATTCTCTACTTGACTTCCGACGAGTAATGACTTCAGTGTCGCAATTTCTACAAAATAAGAAAAGAGAGTAATAATGTCAAGTTCGAAACGTACGGTTCATTTTAGAGACGAGATGAATACTATATTCTATATAATCGATGATTCCGAACAAAGAGAAGCAAGAAATGGTTGTTGTTGGATGCGAGAAGCCGCCGAAAGGTTGCGGCGAAGGGCGATTAATAAAATGAAATGCGAAAACTATGATGACGAATCCGATGATGACAATTCGAATAACGAGTTAGGCACAAGATGCGTTTCAGCTCCGTATATCGCAGAGGACAATCATAAATAAGACGGAGATGACGGAGTATTCTTCATTCGCTACTTGACTTCCAACGAGTAATCATGGGTATTGACGCAGGTGTCTCAATTTGTTTCTACAAAGATAATAAATTAATTGAAAAAGTTTATTTAGATTGTTATAAGTTTACAAAATGCTCGGAGGTGTTCGATGTTAGAGATACGGATAGTATCAAAGTTACATTTAGTACTGAATACGATTCCGACTCTTCGGAATCCGAATATAGCGATGCAGACATGAACGAGGCGAGCGACTCTGAAGACAACAGGAGTGACCCATTGTAAAGAGCGGTTCTGAACGTTATTTTCCCCCTCCATAACTCCACTTCCCGCATGTACTGCGAAAGGTCAGCCATACTTGACTATATAAAAGCGACCGATTCCTATAAACTTTAGTATCTGTTTCATCATGGCTCCTGCAAAGAAGAAAACTACTGTGGCAAAGAAGAAGAAGTCGATGTCGGCCAAACTCCAGAGGTCATTTAATTCTTTCCTGGGTCGTGCTATCGATCAGCTTTCGTGGTGAGTAGATTTAATTTATCTTTTTTAAATATATACATAGTTGTGTTATGGTTCCAAGCCTAAAACTCTTAAAACCTTCTTGTTATCTTGTAAATGTTTGTAATTTATTTTACTAACCTCAAGTTTTATTAAAAGTGTCACTAAGTTGTTTCTTAATAAGCCTTTTGTTTTCAGCGATGTTCGAGAGAGCAGTGAAGGTGTGCAATCGAAGGGTTTCGGAGCTATATCCCTAGTTCTCTCTGCCGAGATCCGCGGGGTAACGCAAGCTGCACCATCAATAGGCACAGGCTCTACTCCTCCGGTTTCGGCTCCTATACGAAGGAAGTGGAATCATTTGTGGTGGCCGAAAGTGGCATTAGCCACCACCACCGCAATTGAACCATCAAGGGACTCCGAACCGAATCCTTCGACGGCCCCTATTATCGCTGCGAAGTCGGATCTTGGGGGAATGTCAGTCTCCCAAGAGGAATGGGACGAGGCAATCCTTGCGCTCTCCGGGGAAGATCCACCACCATCGGCCGAGGAGTTGGTTATAAAAATGCCACAGGAAGACATCGACTTTATTTCTAAAATGTTAGATTTTAAATAATGTATTATACTAGTTTTAATAAATTATCTATTATATCTAAATGGTGTGTGTTTATTTAACAAGGTCAATCATTAGATATACATGGTTAGCAAACGGGGTATTTTCCATTCTGTACTCAGCTATTGTAGGGTAAACATCTAAGAGAGTTTTCAATATGACGCATTATTGTTGTGAGTTGAAGTGCTTTGTTCAACCTAAAAGTCAAGTGGATTTAATGGCATGTAACATCTGTAGATGTTATAGTTTTTGTCACTGTAGATGCGTAACGGAACAGAAGAAAGCAATGAAACTAGTCCTATACAAGACAAACTTTGAAGGATTTACTTGCTGTGACAAGATATGCACTCGGTTCACCGAAGATAAACTTTTTAACTGTTCATACTGTTCACGAACGGGAATCATACCAAAACTATGTACTTGTGTTTTAATTAATTGTAAATATAGAAAGTATTGGTGGGAAGAGAAACAAATGTAATTAAATTTTTAGTTTAAATTTTCAATCACTTTTGGCATTTATTTATTTTTATTTTTTTTCAAAATTAACCTTCTCATGTCTGTCACCTTGACGCTGGTGAGAGGGCTTTAAACCAAGACAGGCCGTGATTGAAAAGCTGATTTATTCTGTTTTAAAAAGAAAATAAATTAAATTTAATTTAGAAAATAAAAAAATAAAGATGGCGGAAACAAAATGGCGGAGAAAAGATGGCGGAAACAAAATGGCGGAAAAAGATGGCGGGCGGAAACAGTGGCCGGCGTCGACGCCTCAAGGTCACCCTCAACGCCCATATTACTCTCCTCAAGGTCAACACCTCACAATCGTTAACTATCCTCAAGGTCAACATCTCACACACGTTACACTGCTCAAAGGTCAAAGGTCAAGGTCAAGGTCAAGGTTGTGCCAACTCTGGGCAGACTCTACTAATTATAAAATAGATACATGTTTGTTTCTGTTAGTCTTATGTATTTGATAGTCATAATATTTTATTTTTATCCTTATCAATAATTGATATGATGAAGTCATTTTGAATTTATACGATATAAATAATTTAAGCTATGGACGATAGGACGAACTCTATAAAATGTTTGGGAATATGCACCGACAGTTTTTATAAAGTTGTATCTGATCAATAACAATTGAGCTTTAATTTTAAGAAAATAACTTGATAACATAAAACTTGAACACAAAATTTCACAACTAATACTAACTCAAAGGCGTTTCAACGACTATGTCGCCATCTTCAGTGATGCTACATTAACTTAAGTCTTTGAAACGCGTTTGAGTTATTTATCTTATTAGTTGTGAGATTTGTCGTTCAAGTTTGGTTTTATCAAATTGTACCTGTTCATTTGTATTTTAATATTAGGTGTAAGAAAATGACTTAGGTATTACAATGAATGTGTGCACGTATGTACTGAACAATATTTAACATTTTGGTAATGTACATTACACGCACAGTTTTTTATGTAATATTTCATTTGAGGATAGTTTTTGTGAAAAGTGACAGCTCTAGTATTAAAAAAAAAACCCTCAACCTATAAATATCTGTACAAAATGTATATATATTTTTTAAGGTAAGAGTGTCATTTTGGTTAAGCTGTTTATGGCTCGGAAAAGAGTAATCCATGTATATTTTCAGAAGCATAACAGAATAATTTTTATATGTTTAATTAAATTTTACTCAGTATTTTTCCTTTATGCTTAAATACTGACTTTAATAATACCTATCTTAACTCTCACTTATACACTCTTCATTGATTAGGTATATAGGTACATAAACATTGCATTACATATTTTAAGTTCAACACAGTAAATACTCCAATAAAAACTGATATTAAGTATTTTAGAACATTAATTTTATCCTAATAATGTTTAGTGCATTATTCAATAAAGTAGTATAATGGAAGGAAATTATAATTTAAAAATTAAGTAGTTGGAAGATTCAATTATTTTTTTTTTTTTGTTTTTATACATGGAAATGGTCATAACCAAAAATCTCATTAAAGTTGCTTTGCGGTTTCCCTAGAAAAGTGCAGTGTTGATGCATTCCGAGTGCATTTTTACAATATATATCCAGTTCTATTGGTCGTTTATTACCGTGATATAGTCCCATTACTTTTCTATTACATTTTCCTAATTTTTCCCTTACATATATAACATTTATTTTGCCAAAATATATGAATATCTAAATATATTTTCACAAACGATTACAGCAAGTTTGTTTACTGTGTAGGCGGCACTAAGTATAGCCTACTACTAGGTGCATTACTTACACTTTTTTTAAGAAAGACATCTTTGGTTTATTTTCCCTTATACAAACAAGCTATAATTGAATTAATTATTTTTTCAGAAACCCTTTAACTGTCAATTTAAGGAAAGTAACGTATTTACAGAATATTGTTCTACGATGAAAAATACATCGTTTCAAGCATAAATGATTATCTGTGGCCCTTTTATGGTTGTCACATTGCGCCTTGAAATATTTGTTTCCAAGAATCCCGTTCCGTCAGTTGTTTTTTTATTTTTTTAAATTTGTATATATGCATAAATACTGTAGTAAAAGGATACAAAAAAAAAAAATCCCAAGATTGATTTAGTGTTACCCTCAATTTTGTATCATAATTACAAGTAGTAAATATTTTGTGTTTGTGCTTCTTTACGTGCGTAAAACAAGTAGCTATTAAATTGGAGTACAAATAATAATCAATCAAATGCCAGTTTACCAAACGAAAAACTACATAATATGTCAGTTATTCGTTTCATTTACATTTCAAAATACAGAAAATCTTAAGAATGATCTTAAGTAGCGCACTCTACTCTATATTTACAGAACTACTAACAAAGATTTGCTATCTACTAAACCACAACCTTATCTATTTCTTATATCATGAATCATTTTAAGCTTATCAAATGTTTTGCAATGCCATCCCCTCCAACAATGAGTCATCTGTTTCAGTTATTGCAAGAACTCGGTGTAGGTATTTGAGGTTAGGTTTGTTGAGTGTATTTTGTAACCAAATTAGTGTTATAACTATTTTATTGTACGAAGTGTATTGTGTAATTGCAATCGGTTTACCGCACCCGTCAAATTACAAGTAAGTTGACCATATATGTTTTATTTCCCTAATATTATTAGGGCATTAACCATAGCGTTTCTAACTCTCAAATGCAAATAACTCAAAATTATGAAACTTGGACAAAGTACATATAATCTCTTCATGTTGTTTACATAATAGTAAATTAGTGACACTTCGGTTGCTTTTCGGTTAACAGAGATCCACTGTATTAATGTTTTAAAAATGATACTAGAAATTTACTATCATATCATGAATGTATTGTACAATATCATTGGTATCATAAATACCTTAGATCTTTGAGCAATCTAAGAAATACCCGCTTTGTTATTTCTGATCAACATTTATTTTTCATTAGTACATGAATTAAAATGGTGATATGATGAGGAGGTATACCGGGAAGTGTTATCATCAAGTATTTATATAAGACATTCACTTTTGGTTGATCCGATTGAAATATCTCAATATTTTTTTCATTTGGGGTAAAAGATTGATTTTAAAGCTATCACAAGAATCAATGACGTGTTACAACTCAGGTGTGTTGATGAATTAATTGTGAATAATATAGTACGGAGTCCTTAGGTGTATAATATTAAATACAGAGAGTTGATGTAAAGGTAGAGAATGGTATAAGCCTTAGCTTATATGCCTTATTGTGTTACAGTCAGATTACCAACATGTCCTAAGGGGCTGGTATTGTTTTCAAAACAATACTTACAGTTGAATACTGCAGACCTAGTTACATACATTACATTTTAAGAAGAGAGTCTGAACTACCATTGCAGTATTAGTGCATAAAATATGCCATAGTTAAAATATACATTTTGAAAAATTATGTTGTAATTATTTATGAAATTTTGTATACATTTATTTTAAATTGGGATCATTGTTTGGATTTATTTTTACTATCGATGAAAACTTATGTAAATACACTAAAATCCAATTCATATTATATTTTACTCATATTCTTCCATTCTCCATTTCACCTTTCTATAAATAATTATATGGTTAAACATTAGGTTTGAGTAGGGAATGTTTTGATGGACTGGTATATATTTACTAGGTACATAAACTACAATTCATAATTTTTTGATAGTGGCTCAAAACACGTTTATAAGAGTGATTATGCATACTCGGGAAAATATTTTATTGTTGAAACTTTAGGATACCAACCATTACGTAGAGGCAATCAACCCTTTCTGTCAAAGACAACTTGCTTAGTTCTAACAAGGAGAAAGTTATATTTTACAAAGAGAGAGTTACAAAGATATTTATTTCAATTAAGTCAACCAAGGACAGATAAATATATCTTTTATTTAAATGATATGCATATAGGCCTACACATCTTATGTCTAACTCTAAGGGTAAAACTGAGTTCAAATTTCTCCAACCATAATGGAATATTTTTAAATAAATAAATCTTCCAATAAATTAACCTAAATTGACCGGCATAAATTGATTCTAACCGAAACCCAAACTTAATAGAAACAATAATTGTAAAATGAAATAAATACAGGAAATTTCTATAAGTATTTTACCTGATTATTAGTCCGTCTTGTGACTTCTTGAGTTGTCCTACTTACGACACGTTTCGAGACCATAATCTCATTATCAAGTATATAATATATTAATCACTATTCAGGTCGTCAAATACACACAAAAAATATTAATAACAAAAAGTACACAACATATAATTTACAGTGCGACGCCGGCTCAATCCGTGTCGCACTGTAAATTATGTGTTGTGTACTTTTTGTTATTAATGTGTTTAAATGAATATCACTTATCTCACTTTTTAACACTACCTACACTGCCTTTTAAATCTTTATATGCGTATATTTTCGATTATGACACTGATTTAATATTAGGAGTAGAACTTTTTCAAATCATTAAGCCGCAAGACTGATTATTTGCTCATTTGAACAAGCGTTCTCACCAATAGCAAAATTTTAAAACCATTCCAAATTTTACTTTGACATCGTACCTAGTAGCCTATTTACAACCAACAAGCAGAAGATTATAATGGTGGAAAATATTTTATTACAAATTTATTTAAGACAAAGATAATGTTGAAATTCTGTTGCAAATTATGTCACAGGATGGAGCTAATAATTATTAAAATTGTTGGATATTCTACAAGTGAGTACAAGACATGAGACAAGGATATAGAGTTTCATGTCGTTGCACGTTTAAAAATACACTGTTTTTCAGTCTTAATTTACTTTAAATTTATTAAATTTTACTATATCATAAATTTCTGGGGTTTTTACAAAGTATAATTATAACTTAAATTGTTTGAAGTTTAAAACCTATAAATAAACAAACACTTGGAGGCTGCATTTTTTAATTCCCATTTTTATTATAAACTAGTGGACCAATATAATAGTGCTTCGCTATTAAGTAATCGATTTTCGAACAGTTTTTATATCGCTTATGAATAATGTTACACAAATTTAGATTTACAGTTTGTATCAAGTTAGTACAATCTACTTGAATGTTATAGTTGCAGCTTCCCCATATTGATATTTTTGACTGTAATGATCAATTCAATAAACAATCCTGGTAGTAATATGTGTAAATTTCGAAATGTTTAGTGAAATTATATAGTCAAGTAATTTTTTAGCATATAGAGAAACTAAGAGTACAGATTATTTCAAATTGTATAAGTTTTTAAAATAATTTTTGTATTTGAATTAACCATTATTAAAAATTTTTTTAATTTAATTTTTGGTCTTTTTGGTTTAGAAAAAAGTCTGTGGATTGGAGGCAGAAATATTAGATTCTAAACTCAACATAAAGTTTCATGGCTGAGCCCAAAGCTATAAATTCCACATTCTCCATTTTATACTCTTCCTTAAGAGATAAACTAAAAGACGAGTTCAAACATTTCAAATGTTTTTAGTGCTTGCTTTATGTTTTGGTCATTAAAAAAGCAACAGTGCTGACTTAAAGTTGAATCTTAATCATGAAGTAAAAACATGTATTACGGTAGTGGTGTTGCCGATGAAACGGGTTTTAAACGTGTTTTGTGAAAAGTTTATTTATTAAATTGGTTGTTAGAAAAGTCTGAATTTATAACATGCACACAATAATAAACCAAATGAGAGTGAGATTTGTAAATTGTCAAGCGGTAATAACTGCATACATTTTAATTAAATTAATGACAGACTTGTCACAGTACACAAACTTTTCGAAATTCCATGCGTATATCTTGTCTGTATTATCAATACCGAATAATATAGAAATTACAAAAATAATAACAATTTACTAATAAATATCGTTATATACCCATGTTTTAACATTTTAACTACAATTATTATTATTTCTCGGAAGTGTTCAAAATACATACTGCATATAGGCTTACTATTATTAAAACATTTATCGGTTTTTATTGACCAACTTGGTTGAGTATTTTTTAAACTTAGCTGAAAATCCATTTTATAGAAGTTTTTTTTATCTATGTTTAAAAAATAGAAATAATTATATTGAAGTTGTAACAGAGATCATGTTTACAGGCTTAAGCCCATGTGACCGTTCTACGTCGCTTAAGTGTGTAACAAATTTTGTTATCTACTGTATGTACAAACTTATTCAAGTAAAATGAATTTGAAGAAATGAGTGCACAGATTTACCACCATTTGTTGCTTTGTTGTTTCTTTTTCGTTGTAGTAAAGACTAAATGTGTTCCGCCCCCGTTGATGGCTTTATCAGTTAGTGAAACACATTATTAACATAAACACACATTATTCACACAAGACACACAAACAAAATGTATCAAATAAATGACCAAATTCACTACTAGTTCGTTCGTACGGACGTTATTAATGTATCAAGATCGATCCACAAGTCAAATAAGGGTTTGGTTCTCCATATGATTGAGTTTCAGTTAGAACCAAGTAACAATACTAACACGTTTGAAAGTTCTCCGTACCGTAACAGTAGTCTGTAAATACCGCACAATAAATTGTGTTATTTTAACTCACGTGATAAATTATACTTTGTCCATTTTCGTAACACTGCAAAAAACTTAAATGCTATTTTAGAAGTACTTTCACACCTGTTAAAAACAATTAAGTCCGCCCTACTCTTCGTGGTATTTCATTTGGTAAAACGTATGTCGTCTTTCTATTTGCATCGCTAAACTCAATTTAAATTTACTTCAACTGTTTTTTTTTAATCAAAATATTTCCTTTCGTTTCGTTTCTTCGCGTCCAACGTTATTTGAAAAATCTCCAGTAATTTATTTTTTCATCATTTAAAAAACGGTAATTACAAATAAATAGTTAACATTCAGATGAGTACAAAGTTGTGTTAGTTAAATTCTTTGTCTTGTTTAAAAGTAACTATAAACTCACTTTATTATCAAAGAGGTAACGTCATAGTATTGAAAACATAGCAACAACGTTACAAATTATAGCTTATTTACACACATTTGCACTATATAATAAACCGTTATATAACACCATTTGCTACGTAATAAAGTTGAAATTTCGATTTAATGAGATTATTTCACAAGCCAATGAGCTAATAAAAGAGATTATATTAACCATGATCAGTCAAAACCTTGGAATAATACAATTAATGTTAAACTATTACATGGGCAAAAAGGGGAAATATGTAGATGCTATCAATTAATTTATAAAGAATTTAAATACTGTAAACATGGCTTGATGTATGTAACCAACTCAATTTCTCATCGAATACATTCATCGGCATGATTATCAAAATTCAAAATAACACATCTTAGATAAACACTACGTAAGGCTTTAGACATGGCGTTATCCGTTGGTCTTGTTTGTGTGATTCTTTATTAATTTTATCAATTTATTGTATACCTCAAAAGAATGATTTAAACTCTGATGATGTAGTATAATAATATACATGATGTAGTATAATATTAAATATTACCTGTTACTGGTCCGTCTTGTGACTTATTTTGGTCGTTAGAATGTTACGATGCGTTTCGGGACCGTAATTCGATTATCAAGTTACATTAAAACACAGAAAATTTAAAAGCGTTGTAATTTTTGTATGTTTTTGTGTTTTTTAGAAGTGTGTTTCTGTGTTTTAATGTGTAAGTGTAATTTGACAATGGGATTACGGTCTCGAAACGCGTCGTAACATTCTAACGACCAAAATCAGTCACATGACGGTCCAATATCAATAATATTATTACTATATTATCCTATATATTACTATTCAAAGTGACTTTTTAAACCAAGAATCATGCAACTAAAATGTAGTATAAACTCTGAAACCCGCAAGAGGTGTAGTGAAAAAGAAGTCAATAACGGAATGTACACGTATGGTGTCTTATTGCCATTTCATACAGCAGTGACTTATACATTGTAAAACAAATTAATCTTAAATGGGTATTAATTTACTTACTTTTCATGTTTTTGGGTTGAATTCCAAAGTGATTACATTTAACCCTACAGGGGTCGCGTCACACCAGGGTTTTTGTATTTTAAGATCTTACAACCCTCCCATACCTTTTAACATTAACTCGTTCACTTCTCAGTTATTTTCCCGGATGCTTCAGTTGGCAGCTGTACTGCTATCGTTCTACCAACCTGTCTTTTCTACAGTGCACGACCCTTCATGTTAGTAATATTTGTGTTTTTGTTGTTAAGAACGTATTCTGTGTTACTGCGAAGATTAATAGAAATGAATAAAAAAGTATTTTAAATCTTTGGGGTTATAAAAAGAATATAAGTACAAACTTTTATTATCAACATATTTTCATTTATAGAAATTTAAAGAAGAGCTTCGGAAACATTTATACATATCCGTTTAACATATAAACATATTAAGTTATTAATTTCTTCATTAAAATATTATATAAATAACTTCTAAATCATTTGATCTATCAAAATGAAATACAAATCTATTAAAAGATAATATTTTTATATTTATTTAGATATTATTTAACAATGTATATAAATAGAACATTTTAACAAGTAGGCCTACAATTTTATAATCCTAAAAATTTTACACATTTACCGAGATAAAAATCCGTGTTACCATAGTTAGGTAGGCCTACATAAAGTTGTTGTTTTTAAATAGTATTTCTCATGATCTATTTCTGATGTGTATATAATTAATTTGCCGTGTGATTTTTTACGGGGCGTCCTAGTAAGAACAATATTTTTAACTAACGCTTATAAAACAATACAAAATGTAAACACTATTAATGAAATACACTGTAAAACTTGACTTGTGTAATGAAATACATATTAAACACATTTTACTCAATAAACTACCTCTGTAGAAATGTTTTTTAATTTGATCACCTACACTTGGTGCAATCCACCTGCGAGACTCCTTACGTAACTAATATTGACGTGACCTCTGTAGAGACAAACATTTACAAATATTTTAGTGCACATAAAAAGATATTATATTTCTTTATCCTGTTTATTTATGCAATTTAATTTAGGTATATTAATGTTCTTTCACTAATCCCGATTTAGGTGTATTTGTATACTCGATGGTAACTATTCTTTGTTTTTATTTTACCATTCTCCCATTCGGATGCGTCTGTCGTAAAAATTCAATTATATGTCGTTGGGGGAACGCCATTGGTTCGGAGTGCTAGGGGTGAACAGATTAAAACTGTACGATTACATCAAACAACCACTAAATATTTAATTGTTCATTTTAACGAAATTGTTTCGAAGTGAGATACACTTGTATTTCTGTTTGTATTTAAATTTCAGTAAAAGTGCATACAATGTCCCGTTGTGTAAAACTAATAAATTTCTTGCCCATACAAACAGTTCAATAATAATAAAATCGAATAAATATAAGTGGTATGTTTTTGAAACAAATATTATTAAAAAGGCACACAGATTACATCAATTAAAAGAAATATAAATTACGAAAAAAGATACTATAAAAGTATTCATTAAATATAAGGGTTGTAGCTTTTTTAAAGATAACCGATATATGTAACATTTGAGTTTACATATATTTAGATAAAACTACTTCAGATATCATGTTTATGTTTGCCGAAAACATACTTTGCATGAGGAGTTTGTGTTAAAGCAATTATTACTGTGAAACAATATTGCAAAAAATAGCAAAAATGGATTTATCAAAAACTCCGTCGTTCATTGGCTGTGGAAGCTAGTTTTAGCTTAACGTTTAAAATATTTATTACAAATGAACTATTTAAAAATATTTTGCCTTTAAGGGTTGTAACAACGACTAAAACCATAAATATTGTTTGTTATACTTTACAGCTAGAAAGCTGAAATATTGTACATTTATTTCTTGAAAAACTCATATAAAAAGTAAACCAGTACGTAATTTTGGTACGTGGTGCTAAGGGATGAAATTAGATAACAACAAATAAAAACAATAGTTTGCATTTTTATACTTTTCTTTAAGCTAGAGAGCAGATAATTTGTACATTTATTTCTTACAAGATAGGCTACATATATACAAAATAAACCAGTTTTATATATTTTTATGTTCTGGTAATTTGTGAACCCCTAAAACAACCCATAAAAGCAATAAATATTAATTAATTGGTGTTCTTTCCTTAAAGCTGAAAAATTTTAAGAACATATTTAAGTACATAAACTGATCAAATCTATCCCGATCTATGCAATCACATGATAAACACATATCTGGGTGATCTGAAACATCCAGCAAACACTGTGATTTACCAGTTTGCAGTTGGTTGAAAAAGAACAAGCTCTTCATTTTGAATTTATTCTTTATTTTTAATTGTTTTAATTTATTCGGCCCACATACTGTGATATAGACGATTGACGGTCAGACAACTAAAAATAAATACCAAACTATTTGAAAATACATGTAATTCCCTTTCTTGTAATAAAAGATCAAAGATGAAAGAAAATGAGAGAGAAATATTACAATTATGTAACATTGTGATGAAAAAAAAATCCCCGTAGCGAAGACAATGTAGAGATGACGTCAAAACAATGACATTAACTTATCACTTATCACTTATCTCAAAATAAAAAAGGTGACATAATATTCTGTTTGTAGATTTTGTACATACAAAATAGGTCAGCTTGTATCATTAATTTAAGGTATTGTATATTATATAATTATCATTAATTAATTACAATGAAATACATTAAATTTATTTAGTTTGAATTGTAGCAGTTTAATTTGATTAGTATTACATTACTTACTTCATTCATGAAAATACATTAAAAACAAGTGAAAAACATTTACGAAGTTGTAGATTTAATTACATTTTTCCAGACATGTTCACAGAAGCTAAATATTATATAGGTACTTTCGTTAAATTACTCCTCAACGCCTTACTAACGTAACGTTATTTTAAGCCACGGCTTTTCAGTTTTATATAAATATAAGGCATATACATTGTTAGGTTAGTTATAGATTGATTATTGTAGCTCATGGATCACTGAAGATGGCGAATTTGTCGTTGAAACACGTTTGAGTTAATAAACATTATAAACGTTAATAAACGTTGTAAGATTATGGGTTCAAGTTTTATTTTGCCGTTACAAACCACTTTATTTAAAATTGCATTTAATCGAGATTTCGTTGCACCGATAGAATGCTTGCATCAGTTACTGTCGTTTAATTTGAGCCACATTTTATTATAAAGTAAGTACAGTATTATATGGAACCGTTTCAATGTGTTTTCATAAAGTAACTATGTACAATTTTACATTATGTTTGTAGTTGATATCTTTTTAACTAGTTACATAAAACATTTATTATTTTTATATTTCATAAAGAAATTAATGGTTTTTTAGTTCTGTTTTTAAGGCTTTCACGTCCCGCAAATACCATCCAGGTTAACATATGTAAAAATATAATTAATTATGCTTTGTGGGTTTTCTGTTTTCAGTAGAAACATTTAGATGGTTTATGATTCGTATAATATTCCTACGTCAAACTTTTCCACATTACAAATACAATTTTGTTGTACTACTATCTGGGAACGTTTACAAGCAACAATTCATTTTAGACATAATTTTATTTATTACTTTTAAGTTAATAATAACTTAAACACTTACAATTTTGTTGTACTACTATCTGGGAACGTTTACAAGCAACA
>JAGFPH010001363.1:19471-72650 GCA_018207615.1 Philaenus spumarius
CATAATTTTATTTATTACTTTTAAGTTAATAATAACTTAAACACTTAAGTAAGTAATTATAAATGTATTACTTTAAGTTTTTGATCTTAATTTCAATTTATTGGTGTCGTAGGCTAATTCATAATTTATCCTATTTGTGCCTTCTCATTCTAATGGTTGTAACATTCTCCTGCCAAATAGAAACTACATACAAATACAAATATAGACTTAATATTATTTGAATTAATTATTTACTTAAGAAATTTAGATTTTGCAAGTTGTCATATTTTAATAATCTGTTGAACATCCTTTTTTGGTGTATAACTTTATCTTTGAGTCTATTACTTTAGATTATAGCCCCGGAAAATTTGTATTGTTTTATACACCTACTTCTATTAGCAATAATTGAAAGGACTCGTGCATCTGAAAAACAAAGATCGCTTTAAATTTAATTAAGATTTATGAAAAGATATTTCAATCAAAACACTCCCCTTGGTTTTGAAAAATTTCCTTTTTTTTTCAATAAGTCAAGCAAAAAGAATCACGTTCATCTGAAGAAAAAAAAATTCAGTTCTTAACTATGGTCCGAAATAAACTGAATATCAATGATAGGTAAAAAGAAACAAATTTTAATTGATTATTTTTATGTATTTGAAATTTTAGGCGATCTGTTTGCAAATTAATTTAGAGTATAAATTTATTTGTCCATAATAATGTTAGATAAAGTGTAATTGAATATCAAATGTACACAATAAGTCAACAATTTTAAAGTATTGCTTCGTCTATCGTATTTGCACTTTTATATAGGTGGATTAGAGTTATGATTAATCTTATACGTTTGTTTTCTAACTGAATAAAATTTTGAAATTTAATCACAATCTAAATTTATTTGTATATTTTTTGTGTTTCTTATTTATTCCAAATTTTAAGTATATTAATTAGGCAGCATTCCTTTAGTAAGTCAGCATAAATGTTGGTAATTTAAAACAAGTAATACAAAATTAATACTTTCCCATATCAATTAGATTTTGATTCTTTTTATTTATTTAAAAGTTTTGTTTAGTAATATAAAAAAAAACAATGCTATATTTTTTCAGGATAACAGACGTTTTAAAATAACAATAAATGATAGGGACGCTTTAAATAAAAAAACTAATTAGTTTGAATACCACAACTTATATATTTATTATAATTTATTTCGATTCCGAATCTTAGAACAAATCTTTTAACAAAATATATAGGTTAAATCTTAGACAAATTAAGAATGTTATAAAACTGGTTAATAATTTTCGATAAAAAATACTACAAGATGATTTGAAAACAAGTGACTCAATAATTTCTTAAGCTAACGACTTGTTTCGTTAGTGCGACACAACCAACATTTTATTTAAAAAAACTAAATTTCATAATTACATAACCATTATTCGAATACATTCGTCATACTCGTAAAAAAGTCTTTCATTTTTAAATACATACATATTACGTGCACAAAGTAGATACTACGATATCATTCGACTATAATAGAAAGTTATTATTCACTTTAAATAAAATATAAAAACTATCGGAGTTATTAAATGCAAAACTAGTTTTATTGATTATGCTTGAATCGAAATTAATATTTAAATTATATACAAATTGATTAGTTAGCGCATACCATATTTAATTATTGTCATTTGGTAAAAAGCAAACTGCTTAAACAAATACGAAATGTACAAACATGTTGCACATGAGAATTAAAATATAAAAACAGAATTAAATATTTTTTTTTATTACTACTAATTACAAGTAAATAATTAATTATTTGACTACACAAAAAAGTGAACAAATTAAATACAATCAGAATTAGAGAATCCCTGTTTCAATAAATACTGTTTATTATGTAAAGAGAAAACTGTATGATTTGAGGAGAAACAAATTCGTACATCATTAATTTTGTATACCAAGAGGTACAATTATAACAAGAAAACTTAAACTCTAAATGAATTTTTAAAAATCCATACTTTTGTTCTAAATTTGGCAGAGCTGTTAAAAGGATCGTTTAAAGGGAAAATACGAATTAAAGTATGGATCCAACGAAGGGTGGAGCTGCAGATAGCGCTTGTTGGCTTGACCCTGGAACCATAATGCACAAAGTACCGACTGTTAATTATTTTTTGCCGTTTGTAATTGCAAATGTTGTGTGTAATTGGTTTTGAAACAAACAACAACTATCTCATCTAAACTTGTAATAATTAAATAATTTAAACAATATAATTGGGCTGTGTTATAGTTACTAAACTTTACATATATTAAATTAAAGTTATCAACCAGAAGCTATTCGCTAAAAAGTAAATTAATCAGTTCTGGTTTTTAGTAAGGCTGTCAATGGATTTTTTTTGTTGCAGCCTATATTGTTTTCCAAAAAAAGAATGGCATATAAAATAATTCAAGTTTAAAACAATATTTACCAACATCTAAAAAATATATACATCAAATACACCTGCAAATCACAAATGTAAACATTGTTTTTATTTGATTTAAAGGTTATTATTCAACCTTAAAGTGGTAGAACATTATTTTTCAAAATTAATTTATTGTTTTCCCTTGTTTCCATAAACTCATTGTGTAGGTATACCTCCTACTAAAGCGTTGTTGTAATATAGAGAAGCTAAAAACGTAGTGGAAATATCAGCTGCTTATTATTGCGAAAATTTTATTTAAAATATTAATATTTAAATGGTTGAAATAGTAAATATTTGTAGATATTCTTAAAATGTGTATTTTGTTAAAATTGCTGAATGTAAAATAAATATTTTAAACATTTACTCGTTCAAGAGATAGTAACAATTTCTTCTTTGAGCTATAAAATGTGACTTCTCAGAAACCAAGGTGCATGTTATGGGAAGCGTTTGTGCCGCTAAGAAATTGAGAAGCCCCTAGCTTAGAAGGGATTGAATCTATTGATCACGCTTTACGTTATCATTGGTTTTCTCTTATGTTGAACAGGAGGACTACTCACAGATTTAGTTTCATTTATCGTATATTCCTTGCGTCTACGTAATGTACAGTATGGCCCCAAAGCACATATACTTGCATTAACTTAGTCTAGTATACCTATACTAATATATATACAGAGTGTTCATGAAGTTTAACCCCCTTTATTATTGAGTTAACAAAAGTTTGTATACATCTTGTGTTGCATAACAGGACACATTTTTTTTACATATAAGAACTTTAATGATTGGGGGGGGGGGGGGCTTGAGGGGATAGGTGGATTCAAATGTTAAATATTCAGGTAGGTAATGTAATACACCATCGAAAATCTTATTTTAAAAGAGAAACAGAATGGCGAAACCTAGAGCTTAGTTGCTTCGTTTTAAAGTAATGGCAATCAAAGTTCTGGCCAAAGATATTGTTACCTTAGTATTAAAGCAGGTTATTAATTTGTTAATATTTGGAATAAGTAGGTTGTATGTTATGTTCAAGAACTTTGAATGCCCATTACTTTTAACCAAAACAATGGCTCTAGTTTGCGCCATTGTTTTTCTCTTTTAATAAGCTTTTCAATGGAGTATTACATGTTCTACCCCACTTTTACTATTAATTTTGGAAAATTTTAACCCCACTTGCCCCCTTTAGCCCCAAAATAATAGATAGTCAGATATGTAAAAAAATGTATGTTAAATTTTTATTAAAGGAAATTTATCAACACTCTGTCTATATTATGTATATCTGGCTATCTTCCATACAACTTTTTTCGCATTGTATCATTATGCGTTTCGGGTACAGGTTTCCATCTTCAGGTTTTGTAAATAAACTCCACTCACATGTGAGCACGTCAAAAATAAAGTATGAACACATACACATATAAACATTTTACGAGACAAGTTGCACTGTAAAGTTAAAATAAAATTGTATAGAAGTTTACATGAACACGCAAAAACTGTTTATAAGTATTTGGCTTTGGGAATTGTTGCCAGTGCGGTGGTCACTCATCAACTGACGTAGTGCATCCGTTATCTCCTTCATCGATAATATATCTAGGTCTATTTGTGGAGATTTGCGTGTTAGCTTGATCAATTTCATTTTCTTCTTATGCGTTCATAAGGGAGATTGAATTCTTTGATACATTGCCGTAACTACGATTACTGTCAATTACATTTTTATGGTGTATTTTGATTTGTTCTGTGTAGTATTTTTAGGTAGGTATTTTTTGAATCTGTCCTTAAATTTGCTTCCCGTTTAAGCAATAAAGAACTTATCACAATCAGATTCAATCATAGTAGAAACGGAGCAGTTTTAAATTAATATTAAATTATAAGTGAATACTCTGTCTATTGAACCTTGCCTATTGATCCTAAATTGCAATTTAGAACAATTATCCATCATCAGGTTTTTTTTTAAATATCATTTACACATAACATCAAAAAAACATATAGTTCACTCCGTGTGGAGGTCGTTCAAATGCCCACTTTTTGACCACGAACATTGACGTGTACGTTGGTTGTTGAATTTACAAATTCACGTCAATGTTCGGTTATAAAAAAGTGCGCATTTGAACTCTACACGGAGTTAACTATGTTTTTTTTTAATGTTTTTATGTTGTTATGAGTAAGAGATATTAAAAAAAATCCTGATCATGTACAGTTGTTTGAAATTGCAATTGTTATAGAGTAAAAACCAACAAGGATCGATAGACATGAGTATTCACTTATAACATAATATTAATCATCACAATCGCTGCATTTAAAATTTTAAACACTAAAAAGCAATAGTTTATTTAAGTTGTTGTGAGTTCTGAAAGATATTGTTACATTAGTCTTCTTAAATACGTGTTTTAAATAGCTGGGCAATAAGTTAGTGTACTCCGAGTAGATAAATTACAACGCTTTTGTTTTAATGTATTAAAGTTCTTGGGAAGTAATTTATCAACTATTGTTCTACTCTATCCATTTCTGCTTGAAATGTATTTTATAGTGTTTAACTCTTCATGATAGTCGGGTTCATCGTTACTAACCTATATAAAAATAAATAAAATGCCACCATTTTTTGTGACAATAGATGGTACCAGACAGCGTGAATTCAATATCACTTGTGGTCGGTTTTCAATATATCTGGTGTCCCACGAAAAGGTCCCTATTTTTGAATTGATATGACAGACGTATAGAGCGCGCTACAGACTTGAAACTCTACAGTCGTGACTAACACATATGTAAAAGAAATACCCCTGAGTATCAGTTAATTCTAACTGATAAAAACAAAATGGCGGAAAAACAAAAAACAACAAAATCAGCAATCGTATTTTAAGGGTAAACCTACTTTTATTTAGAATAGGAACAGCTACATCTGTTTAGACTATTTTAAATCTATCAGCTGACTGCGTGTATCCACAACAATGAACATATTTGGTAATAAACATTGGCATTTGTTATTAAGTTGCATTGTAAAGTGTCTTATGTACCATGCCGTTTTCAACTGAGCAAAAAGTGAAATGTTGTTCCTGGGCTATTGCCTTTGAAAATGATTATGAAGCAATAAGGTGTTTTAGGGAAAGGTACCCAGGTGTAGTTCCACCGTCAAGGAAATCTATTCGTAAGTTTAAGACTAGCCTACTAGAAACGGGGTCAATACAAAACAAAAAAAATACCATAGATCCTCCAACATAGGAAATGAAGAAATCGTATGTGCTGCTTTCATGGAATCTCCAAATACGCCTAATTCAGTAAGAAAGGTGCAATCTGCTACAGGGATACCGAAGTCATCAGTCCAAAGGTATGCCAAAAAGAACAAAATCAAACATTATAAAACTCATTTAGTTCACGGACTGCTTGAAGATGATCCTGACAGACGATTGGAATTTTGTTCGAAAATAATTGAAAAGACTGACGTAGATAGCAAATGGCATGAAGGAATCGTGTTTTCAGATTAAGCGACATTTTATCGAACAGGAACTGTAATCAAACATAATTGTCATTACTATAACACAAAAAATCCACATAAATTAAATTCAACAGGTATTACAGTTTGGGCTGCTGTTATCAAGGATGTTTGTTTTGTCGTATGACATATCCCGACAAACAATGACTGGAGAAAGGTATGCATCAGTTTTAAGCAATCACATAGTTCCTCATCTTTCTCAGCCTGGGATGAAAGACGTTTTTTTCCAACACGATGGAGCTCTTCCGCATTATGCTAATGTGGCCAAAGAAGTTTTGGACCAAAATCTTCCTAACCGTTGGATAGGTCGTGGCAGCAGCTTCATGGACTGGCCCCCAAGGTCTCCAGACTTGACTGTTTGTGACTTTTTTCTGTGGGGTTTTTTGAAGGAGAAGATTTATTGTCATAACATTGCGACAGACGATGAACTAATGAGGTTGATCGAAGAGGAACTGTTGTTGATACCTCGAGAGTTGTTCAGTAAAGCGTATGACTGTTTTCTATTTCGTTGTCATCAGTGCATTGCGTTCGATGGACATCAGTTTGAATAAGGTTTATGGACCAAATAAACAATTTATTTATGAGTAACTTATATCTTTAATTCCCTAACGTTGTTTAGTGCTTAGTAACATCGTTAAAATTCAATAATTATGTTTTAACACTTAAGCAAATAAAACTATTTTAACGAAAAGGTACTATTTCTTTGACATCCCGCCATTTTGTCCTAATGTGTCAGAATTAACTGATATTCAGGTGTATTTCTTTTACATATGTGTATGTTAGGACTGTTGAGTTTCCGGTTTGTAGAGTGTTCGGTGCATCTAATATATTAATTCAAAAATAGGGACCTCTTCGTGGGACACCTAGTATTTAAAATATCAGAATGTTTGTGTGTTTTATAACAGTTTGGTCGAGATAGTTAATGAAGTTATCGTTTCCTTTCTCCACTGCTAACCGTATGTTGTGGTTTATTAGGTTGAGATAATTGTGCAAAATTAAATTACACCTTCACTGATTATGTAACATTTGTCCTCAAACTCAAAGTAATTTAGTTTTAAGACTATATTTAATACATCGTTGATTACGTAGATGGCGTTGTGTCATTATTTTGGTTGGTTCGTGAGGTTTTCCTACAAAATGTTTATGGTTTTTTGAACTGTTGTTTTGGTATACAAATTTATTATATCAAATGGAACAAACATGTAATTCAGTTTAATTGCGTTATACTTTGTATCATCAATAAATTCGTGACTGATTTTCATTCTTTAGTCATTAGTAAGGGTAACCTTATAGGTGAGCGGCGATACAAGCGACGATACAAGGGAAGCGAAGAGCGACGAATACAAACACAGGCACTTCAATATAACATTGCATAGTGGGGAGAAGAGCAATGCTACAAAGAGCTCTTCGACCAGCGATAAGAACGCAGGAATCAAACTTACTTGTTTTAGTAGCTATTATCGCTGGTGGTTTTGGTTTTGTCTGAATTAAAATGGATGTAAATCTGTTTATTCGTAAATTGTTTGTCAAAAATGGTACTACAAAAATAAACTAACTTTAAATAAATTATAATAGTACATTTCTAAATAAAATTTATTATTTAATGAATTATTTATTATATAGAAATTCAATTTAAAAATCAGAGGATGTCTCTAAATAAAGTTCAACAGTTTGTTAATAACAAAAATAACAATACATTACTCTTAATAATTAAAATGTTATACATTTTAATTACTACTAACAACAAAAATGATAGACAACCTCTCATTACCAATTTAATTTCATAAAAGACATTTCTTGTCAAGTAATTATTATTGTTTATTGTTTAGTATAATTCGCAAAAAAATAATTAAACGTTTAAAGATTTGTAAATGTAAATAAAAGAAAAAACTTTAAAGTTTGCCCTATTTTAAATAAAAATTTCCCATGTGTTAATTGATCCTAATTATTAAATTACAAAATTAATTTTTATTCTCGTATTTTACCTAATTTTTGTTTAACATTGTAATTCAATTTTATTTTGGCAAACATTATTTGTCGACCTACTGTTTTCTCTAGATCTTTCGGTGTCAAGGACGCCCACAGAATTGGAAAAAGATGGAATTTGCTCCACATTGAAATCGAAGCATTACTTGTCAACTATAATATTTTGTAATTGACAGACTGCAATATTCAATGAAGAATTTTCCATTAATAAATAATTAATTGTGAGGGAGAGACAAAAAAGCAAAAAACAAAACACTGGGCACTAATGAACACGACAAAAAACAGCAGAAAAATGTGACGTAGTTGTCGTTCCTATCTCAGCACTACTATGCGGTGTCATTTCTTTACTTACAGCTCTCTTTGCTCTGTCGCGCTTATCGCAGATTTCATCGCTGCTCCACTATGCGGTTACCCTAAGCCTAAGAGTGATATTATCTTTAAGAATATGTTGCAAAGTTTGGGCCACCATGTATCCAGGAGCTGTGGTATAATTAACTGAAAGCCTTATTGGAACGGTATATTTATGTATTTCTGGCAGACCGGTTAGAAGTGGAGAGGTAGGGTCAATTGCTTTGATAGTTAACTTACCTTGGAGTACATTTATTGATGCATGCATTGATAAGCTTTGTGTACTTAGTAGTGGGGTCGATGTCTAAAGTTATAATATTGTTATTGTTGATAAACTCAATAACCTTGTCTGTGTAATCCTGCTTGTTCATGAGGACTACAGTATTGCCTTTGCCAGCCTCTAAATCAATACATCATTAATGTCCAGTTTGTAATGTATATTTTCATAATATTAACATTACTCTTATGTTTATGTGTGGAATTATTCGTGGTTTTGTTCAAAAATGTTTCAACTTTAAACACGGGCTTTATTTTGTAAATTAGTGTATTTTAATGTTTTTATGACATTAGTGACCATAAATGTACAATAGTGACGTACGATATGTTGATTATTGAAACGCGGGAAATTTTAACGTAATCATTTCCCTAAAAGGTTTTCTTCAGAAATTGAAATATTCAGATTAGAGAGGTTCTCAACTCGTTTATAAAAAGTGTGTTTACTCACGACCCTTTCATTTTTGTTAGCAGAAACTTTGTTAGTTTACTCTAGTTAACAATAACGATAAAGTTTGTAAACAATACAAATTTGTTACAAAGTTATTGTAAGAGGTTTTATTAAATAACAGTGAATATAACTCACTCATGTTGTAAATCTTAAGAGTCCAACATGTTTCTTCGCCTTGTTTTGTTCCTTGTGCTTTTCTGAACATTTTATAAAAATTGCTTTACTTTTAATCTATGGAATACATTTATAAAAAAACATGCTTGTACTCAAAATGAACAATTTGGTATACAATTTATTTTAACATTTTCTATACTGTTTTAATACTGTATTTCAGTTTTAAGTTGTGTATATTATTTGTTTGCCACTTAATTTTGCATAAATGTTATCTTTAATTGCATGTAGTATTTATATTTTTCAGGAAAAAGTTCTTTATTTTTACAAACAATATTTCTATTCGATGGAGTTAGTAAACGTCCCTTTATAGTTAAATAATTATTTTTTAACAAGCAAAGAAAAATAATTTGACACTAACCAGGTTGCGGCTCTGTCTGCTAAAGTGAATCTCATGAGTTACTGTATTTGTTTTCCAAATTTTAAGTACAGTATGTTTCAGAGATATTTTTTTAATATTAAACGTAAGTTATGACATATTACGGCACATAATATGAGATTTAAAAGACAGAAAATTTAAAAAAAACTTGTTTACAACCAATCTTATAAAGTAAATTTAGCGTTTTTTATATGCTAGATAAATGCTCTTCAAATATTTATAATTTAAAAAAGGAAAATTTCTTTATCAAATTACAGTTTCTAAAATTACTTAATAAAACTTTATTATTTATATTACGTTTGGTTACCATATATAGTGTGAATGGGTAGTTTTAGGATACACAAGATTGTAGAAGCATATGTGTTTAGTGAGTGAGAGGAGGCACATTTTGCAACCGATTGTTAGATAAAGTTGTGGCAGATGTTAGGACGACGAACTAGTTCACTGGTCAGAAGGCCAGTTGTAGCTTAAACAAGTAAATCCAGACAGAATAGGACTTTAAGGATAATATTTGTCGACAGCTGATGAGGATCATTAAACTTATTTGTTTGTAGTTTATATGACTTCTACAAAATGTGTACTGTAAACAAGATGTATTTTGATTTGATTATTTTAATGTTAGTAAATTAAATATGAGCTAATATTTCCGCTGCACGTAAGTGCAAATTTACTCTTCTAACATAAAACATAAATTAGCATACTAGTGATTTTTTTACCTGCCCTATCTCTTCCATGTAAATTAAATTTACATAATTTATTTAAGGTATATTTTTTCAGGAAGTAAAACAGGTAGCTCCATGATTTTTTTGGGGTGTGGAAGGAGCTACCTTTATGTAGATATTTTAAGTTTTATAATAAAACGACACATTTTAATTTTTAATTACTTTAAATTTAAATACATTTAACAATTTTAAATTGTATACATATTAAATGAGTGGAAGTTAAAACTAATTATAACTCTGAAACTCCCAACCCCCAAAATGAGCAGTATATTAGGACAAGTGAAACTAAAATTATGGATCTATCTCTTTTACTTCATGAGAAAAACGTACCTTAATACAGACAAAAGTTTAAAGTTTAAATGGTTAAATTAAATGTTACATATGTTAAATTAGGCTATAAAAGCGATTTTTCCCGATTTTTTTTATTTTGTACTACTAATATGTTAATTTATAAGGTCTAATTTTAAACATCTCATATTGATAATCGAACATATCATCATAATCATGTAATCTTATTGTTTAAATTTGTATTTCTTTATTTCAAGTCATCTTTTAATAATAATTTAATATAAATGTTAAACCTTAAACAATTCTGCTTTCAAGTAAAACAATCTACATTTTTAATCACAATCATTTCACTTTATAATTTCAATAAACTACTTCATTATCCTCGTGATGGGGGCTGCGTGCGTGTTCTTGGAACAGATGTAATAGATAAGACGGCGTTTAACAAACATCAACCTAGAAAAAATAGAAAAAGTTTAACCTCTTTGATACACTACAAAAGATAAAAATTTACCTGTCTTGATCATTTTAAAATTCTCTGATGCAGAATCCGACTTTGCCTAGTAATTTAAACTTCAATTTAAGTATTTTTAAACAGAAGATTTGCTGTATTACAAACAAATTAAAATTCTAACAAAATACACAAAAGTACATGATGTCTTTCATCAATGTAAAGACTTTTACTATTTAAAAGTCAGGTAAAGTATAGCGTAATCGTTCAATGAATAATAGCGTTAAACATTGTTTTCAAATGTTAGTTATTTTAAGTCAGATTTGAAATGAATAGTTAATTTCATTGTTTTACATACAAATTTGATTTAAATAGTCCAAGTCAGATATACAGCAATGTTTAACTGCTTAAAGTACAGTCTAGTACAGGAAGTAATAATACGGTTTGGTTTATCTTGAAGCTAACAAATTAATACTGTCAATTAGTGCCATATTATTACAATTATTAGATGTAAATGACAAAGATTTAAATGTGTTTTTAAAGACTTAAATAATGCACATAAAACTAACAAATATTAATTTAATATGCCTGGTATCTGTAAAACACAGATTCCGTTTTAACTTAAAGAAAATAATATATCAAATTTGTTGCACCTGCTGACACTTAAAACAGGCTACTTGTATTTAAAAACATGCAATTATACTTATCTGTTAGTTTTTAAGAGAAGAATGAATTTCTTTAATTCCAAACCATGGCTGTAGATTTCCATCCTCCAGAGTTCACATCTTGTTTGTTTAGAAACCAAATACATTTTGAGTGTTACAATTAATAAAATAATTCTTCTTTTTACTGATATTTAAACAAGAAACTAAACATAATTGTTTTATACAAAACTTTTTTAAATTACAGTTTAATTAGATTTTTTACCTTTACTGTATTTCGTTTAGTAGGTTAGTAACTTTAAATAATAACATCCCTCAAAATATCACCAGCATCTCTGCTACTCTATAGATTGTTGAAATGAGAAGAATTAAATTTATTGCAGTTCATCTAGAAAAGCACTGTGTATTTCAAATATTGAAATAGGTTTACATTACCTGTTACAATGGCTATCCATTTCTTTATTATTTGTTGTAAAAAAAAAACAGTATTTGTTTATTTAGAGATTTTTTTATTATTTTATTTAACTATGTATGAAGTATCTAGTCAGTTTTTACATTATCTACAGTGATATATGTTGGCCTACTGGTCTATTATATCTGAAAAAAAAATCATTGAAATATGTTTTACTTAACATTTCACACACTCAATGCTATTTTAAATCTTTTGTCTATACTATTACATTCACAATAACCTCATTTCGCCTTTAAGCTTGCATCTCTGTACTGCTGTTCAATTAAGTGGAAACGTTTACTTTAATAAAATATTATTTCTATTGTTAAAAATGTTCCAATTTGTCAATCGAAATAAAAATACGTTTTACGTAGTCGTAGCATGTTTTAACAAAAATATATTTTGTGGTTTTTTCCTCAGTAAGAATACAAATCCGTTATAGTTTTAAGAAAAATAAGAGCTAATTGAGTGAAAAGTCATAGTCCAAATTAATTAAGCATTTTTATACTAACATACAAATTTAGAAGTCTCAAAAGATTTATATTGTTAATACTCATAAAATATTATTACACTTTTAGCACTATTCTATAAATTTAGGAAAATGTTGTAATACATGAAAAAATATCACTGCATCTAAAAAAAGTGTGGGTTTAACGTGTTATAAGAATTAAATTAAGTAATTATAAAAATAATGAATGATTTGAAATGTCCACATAAAGTTGTTTATACTTTTGGCAATTTAAATGGTTGTGTGCTAACCAAAACGTATTTCAAGCAAAAAGTAAAAAGCAGAGAGATTTTATAAAGAAATTTATGCATAAAGTTGGTCGAGTGTTTAGAGTTTGTTGAAACACTGACGAATAAAGTTGGGATTTGTTTATGCAGACTCGGTTTAGCCGTCCAGCTTGAAACAAAACTAACTTCTGGGTGTAGACACATATTGTGAAAATTTTAATTTTAATTTTTAGTGCTCGGTACATATTTTGTTTTCCCATTATTTCACCATGGCTATATAAACAGAGATGTACTAAATCTCTTGCCTACCTTGAAGCAAAGCTCACCACCTAAATTTTAGGTTCCATACACTGTAAGAATTACACATTTTCATTTTTGAAATAAAAAGTATTAAACAATTTTTGTTTTATAAAAAATAAATGTATTTTATAAATCCATTTCAAAGAATGATGCCATGGATTTGATTTTGTTAACTGTTTAACTATGTGATAATAATTTGGGTTGATACAAAGTTGTTCGTTTTGGGGAAATATAAACAGGAAAAAATAACAATGGCAGGATTGTTGCAACTACAACCCTTTGCTACGATCGTTCCAAGTGATTTTTGTATAGTAGTGTCAGAGTAGATGTTTATAATATATGTATAATTAATTAGAGTAAGGCTCAGTTAGTTATATATAGTCCACAAAGTAGGGTATATTTATTTTTATCACCGCCCTTTTTGGTATTGTCTTCCTTAACAGTTGCTGCATTTGCGGGTAAAGCGTAACAGGTCGGATAAAAAATACATGTTAATAATACATGTTTTTGTTTGCTATGATACATTTATTTAAAATATTTAATTCAGCTTAACCGTCTTTCGAATATAGTTCAAGTTAAACGAAGTTTAGAAGAAAATATGTGTTTAAAATAATTTTTTTCAGTTTTAATGTATTTTCTAAAGGTACCTGAAATAGTTGAAAATATACAAGAGGAGACTTATGATACTTAATAATAATAATAATAATAATATTTATAAATTCAAATAAAAGCACGCACGCTGAAGGAAAACATTAAAAACTAATATTGTAATTGTTTTGAGAATAAGAAATTATAAAGTTTATAACATTTATTCTCGAATAATCTGTAGATACATTTTAATATATTCTCAAAGCATATGCGTTAGGGTCAAATACAATTATTGGAATAATTATATATAAAACTATTATATATTCTTATTGAGCAGTTTGTTGATTATTATGTTTATTTTTTAACCTACTTTAATTGTAAATAATATTAATTTAAAGTATTTTTAAATTAATAATTTTAATAGAAAATTGTTTACATCCTAAAAATATACACTTTACTAAAATATTAATTTATGACATACTTAGAAATGCATGCATAGTATATTGGTGTCAGCAGCATCTGTTTCCTTGCAGCTTGCAGTGCATCGCTTCCATAATTTTGAAACGCTAAATGAATTAGTATGAACTAGAAATACTCATAGATTAATTTAAATAAGTCAATATCTACATTTTATATTATGATTTTATCCGTAGTATTGTAAAGTGAAAATGGATAGTAAATTTAACTCCAACTGTTTTATAAATCGTATATTATTAAGATTTTGAGATATTACAAATTGTTGCTAATTATTTTCAAGTTTTAATTGTTTTTTGAATGTACATGTATGAATGATTTAAATTGCACAAAACATTTTATCTATATAAAATGTTTTGTGAAATTTAACTATTGTTAAAAAAATTTACTTTAGTTCTGATAGGCCTTGAGTTTGGGGTAGGCCTAAGTTAAAACTTGCGAAAATAAGTGAGGATTTGTATATGTAAAATCAGTTTGGCCATTTATCTTGGAACCAGACTTCTTATATGCACAAACATTTTCATTATTACTTTTTCTTTCAAGTGATTATCGTATTTAGTTTTAATTCCATTACATTGTAACTAAAAAAACCCCCCGAACTATTACCAATGTATTTCCCTACCTTAAAACAAAGCAAACTAATTACATTTTGGGTTTTATATTCTATATGACTGTAAGTATTAACATTTTTCATCGTAGTAAAACAATTTGGAAGTTCGTGTTTCAATAAAGACTATAATAATGAATATAAGTAACTTAAAGTATGACCCAAATGTTTCAGATCGTTGACTACAATATCCAAAAAATATACACATTTTAATTTATAGAAAATATTTGATGAATTTTTAAGAACTATATGATTTAAAACATCATATAATTATATTATTTATTGTTAAAAAACATTATGCAGTTCTACAAACAAATCCCTTTAGCTCTATAAAAATTGTAATGTATAAGATACCATTTAATCACATGAAATAAATCCATCAAAAATATCAAATTTATAAAATATTTGGTAATTTGACTTTCAGGCGGTATAATTATTGGCAAGGTCTTGTTTTAGGAACATTTTGTATTTGACGACTTTCAGATTTATCAAAGAACACATATTACATAAATAAATATATCATAAAATGTTTCAATAAGCTTTAGCTATTTTTTATAACTTAATTAGTTAATGTACCTCAGTATTAGGACGAGTTCATAATAAAACAGAAAATGTTATATTCAAGTTTTATTTGTACCAAATATTATTTCAATATGTTTTCGACTAAACAAATAAATTTAATTTTTACTTTACTTTTAATAATTTTAATTTATAATAAATTACTCACTTACAAAAATACATAAACTTAGAGTGAAACCAATTTCGTAATTGAAGGCCTCCGAAACCTTTCTATTATTTATTAATTAGATGACATAATAACTTATATTGTAATTTTGTTCTGAAACCAGTCACATTAATTCTTTTACTGAAATTATTATTTTACCTCACTTTAGTGAATATTATTTCATCGCGACAGAAATATTTCACAGTATTTACATCATTTTAAAACAAACAAAAATGTCGGGATACAAATGTAGTTTTCATTTGAACGACATATTATAATAAAGTAAACACAATAAAACCGTATTAATGTCATAAAATAAAATCTGTATTCATGTGATGTACACTTAAATTATAATAAAACTGGTTTAATAAAGGCACGTGCAATCATCTTAATCATAAACTGTTATTGCACTTTCCCTATTCGATTAATACGCAAATGGTGTATTTAATAAGCAATACGGTTACTATAGAAACCTTCATACTTCTCTAAGCAGCTAACGGTGAAATTTGTGAAATTATGAATCTTGACTAAGGTACATAATATTTCCTTTTACCTAAAACTATATTCATTTGTTTATTTTGTCACAAATAAAACAAACAATATTTACCAATAATAAATTTAGTTACTTAATCTCAAAACATGAGATTTGTAATGATCTGCATACAACTGTTGATTTTATAGTTTATTTTATAAACACCCATTTATAAGTTATTGTATAACATTGTATAACATATTTAGACGTGATTTAATTTGGCTCAATTACGTATGTTTTCAAAACATTGTAATATTAATAGCGTATTTAAATTGAAATTGTTTACATTGTCTCTAATTGTTTACTACTCTCTGATGATTCAAAATATTTCTGAATTACTAAATATATTACAATAGGTAATCTAGAGCACCGGATATGATTAAATGACTGTTTTTGTGGTTTAACTCACCGCCAGCAATCCTTTTTGAAGTAATCCTTCTGTTTACATATGTATCACGACACGTGTTTCGGACATATTATTCGTCCATCGTCTGGTGATAAAAATAATTAAAAACACACTTAAACACATTCAACACAATACAACATAAATAATACAGTCCCGTGTATGCGCGCACAATTAATACATATAAAATTTTCCCCCTGTCTCTTGGCTGACATTAGGCAGTGCACTGTGTGTCAGCTGTTATCTAAACCTGCTTAGCTGCTTGTTAGCTCGAAGGTGGGGGTAGCATCAAACAGTTTTTTATCGCTTAAAAGTTCATCCGGGTGCTCTAGTTCATTTTTATAAATGTGGTATTATTCTACGCGGTTCATATAATTGCCTTTTATGCACTTTTTAATTATTTCCATATTGTTGTCTATGTTTTTATATGAATGGTCACAATTTACCAGATGTTCTGCAAATTTTGATTTTTCAGGGTGTTTTAATGCCTGAATATGTTCTTTGTATCGTTTTGTAAAAGGCCGTCCTGTCTGTCCCACGTAGAATTTATCACATGAACTGCAATTTAATCTATATATACCAGTGCCCGCGAATTTGTCCTGTTTTAGTTTTGTGTCGGTATTCAGCATATGGTGTAGGTTTGAATTGGTTTTGTAGGCTATTTTGTAACCTTGTTGTCTAAAAACGTTGACTATTGTGTTGTTAAATTTGGGATTATGTTGTAATATTACAAATTTGTTGTCCTGGTTTCTATTTGATTTAGTGCTATTTCTCTTTTGTTTCATTTTTCTATGTATTGTATCTATTGTAACCTGTCAGCCAAGAGACAGGGGGAAAATGTTATATGTATAATTGTGCGCGCATACACGGGACTGTATTATTTATGTTGTATTGTGTTGAATGTGTTTAAGTGTGTTTTTAATTATTTTTATCACCAGACGATGGACGAATTATATGTCCGAAACACGTGTCGTGATACATATGTAAACAGAAGGATTACTTCAAAAAGGATTGCTGGCGGTGAGTTAAACCTCAAAAACAGTTCTAAATATATTCTCATCGTTGCGTAATTGCATATAAATATAAGCATACGCAATTAAAAAAATTAAAATAACAACTTTATAATGAATTATTAAAAAAATATACAGCTACATTAAAATAGTTGGAACGAAAAACTTCTTAAAGAAGAAGAAATCAATAAATAGGTTGTTTAACTGTTTTAGTAACATCTTTTAAAATATAGCCTACATTATGAGATTTATTTTTTCAAGCAGTTTTCAAATACTTTGTTTTAATTTTGTTATATATCTTCACGTTTTCTCATACCTGATCCATAAAACATTTTCTATTTATTTGAGTAACATAACATCAGCGAAGATACCGTGCACTTTTTCAATAATGTATTCAAACAAATGTTATCCTCTTTGTACAATTTACATTTTAAGTAGTGTTAAATACATATTACTTTCAGGATTTTTCCTAAAAGACGTAAGTCTTTCTATTTTTTCTCCTACTTTATGTGAGGATTTATCAAAATTTTTGATCAGAAATAAATTATTAGTAAATTTTAACTTTAGATCATCCTTATTTAAATATTAATACTCTAATGCGTATGCTCTCGGGTTAGATACATATGCAACAATTATAATAAACATTTAATGTTTGCATCATAATTTGTTTGGATTGATAATAATTAATTCTGTTTTTTGAAATGCACTAAAACGATTATTATATCGTTTTGCATATTAAAATAATTGTAATTTCCAATATATCGCATACAAATACGTAAAATCCATATATCATTATTAAATTTAATCTATTCAATCTGAAATTTAATGAACCATCTAAACATTCCTCCAAACTAAAAAGAAAATATATATACTTTTATTTGTTTTAGAGATATTAATCTTCAATGGTATAATCTTTTCTTATAAATTATTTAGAATTAAAGTTTTAACCTCTCAACTCCATTTTATAGGAATATTTTTACAAAGTAACAAAAAGTACAACGATTAAATGTGATTATGTAGTCAATATTTTCTAAATAATCCAATGAAATTTACTCAATTAATAAATTAGACTAATTAATTGCATACTAATTAGTGTAATAAGAATCCTTGTCCTAAATTATGTTTAAAAATATTAAATGTAAAAAATATAAAACATTAACACTAATGTTTTATTTTGTTAAATGTAACAAAAAATACACTTGCAATACCGTTTTAAATTATTACTTTTTTATAAATACCCACTGAATATTGAGTGATTTTTGATACTTTAATAACAAACCCTACCGATTATAACCCCCTCTAGAGAAAACATCAAACCCTTTCAACCCTTCCGATGTAAAATTACGTTATATGGAAAACCACATGTCCCAATTATGTTTGCATATAGTACTGACATTTTATTTACTAACCTTGCTAAGCATGGTTTAATATTTTAAATGCTGTTACCCAAGAGTATAAAATTAAACGAAAAGTAAGTAATCAAAATACCATTATTGTACCTGCTATATAGGTTTGATGAAGTCAAAACAACATGAAAAATTCACAGTGCATGTAAAACTTTTATATTTTTTTACCAAACTGTTTATATATTAAAATAGTTCGACAAACACTCCATAGCCGTCCATTAACAACTACGTACAAATTCAGTTAAAAATGAAACAATGGTTGTTCATTTTAACCTTTTGATATTAATTAAAAAGCAAACTGTTATTAATACTTTCAGTTAGTTCGAATATGTAAATGAATGTAAATCTCCAATTTTTAACTAACATAGTTAAAAACGTTAAGGGTAGCTAAAAGCTTTATTAAAATTATGCCTAGAGTAAAAATATTATTAAGTTTCCTAAATTTATCTCAAAGCAAAACTGCAAAAATATGCATTAATAAGAAATAAGTTTATTTATCTACATGTTTACTCGTTGTAAGTACGGAAATAGTGTCTTATATTATAGTCTTTATTAAAACGTTTTAAGTAATTTGAAACGGTATATACTTCGAGGGCTATTAGCAGTGTAGTTCCGCTCCCTGAAGCATGATGATAAGACTATGCTTTAATATCGTTCGTGTATAACCCCTTTGCATCTAGTTAAAATAATGATATGTTATTTGTTTACTTGTATTAATTGCGGTAATATAAATTCCTTTAATATAAATTGCTATGTACAAAATTGTTGTTATATTAGTGTTGTAACAATGAAATAAAACAGTGCATTTACTACAGTACTGAACATCGCGTTCCCTGTTTATATTTTCCATAGTTTAGGTTTGAATTTATTTTTATTAGTTATTTAGACACTGATAGTTTAAATGGAAGTATAAACGCAATTCACAGGTATTTAACGAAACCTGCTCAATGAAAACGTGCAGTCACAAATATATGAAATATGAAGTACAAAACCTGTAGAAAATCATTACAAATCAATTGGGATATATACGATAGGTTTTTAAACGACAACCTTTTGGTGTAGAAAATTCTTTTTTTTAACCCAACATATTTTGCATATTTGTTTTGGTTAGTAAATTTCAAATTTTTAAAACGACATGTAACGTTTCCTATTTTTATTTTAATCTGTAATATTTTGAAAGTATTGGATTAATTAATGATGCGAAAAATAAGTATTTGTACATTGGACAAGAATATTCAATTTCTTTATATAAGAAAGGAAATTACTTTCTTAACAACGAACGAAATAATTTGTGTATTTGTTAAATGTTCCCATGGTCTGTTTTAAATTGCAATTAAAATTCCCAAGATTGAGCATTGATATACAGTATATATATTTACGTATATTGTTGTTTAATTATTGTCGTGTATGTTAAAATATATTTATACAATTTGCACAATATCACATAACATAATTTCCGTTATTTGGTTTATATTCAATCTAAAGAAACATTAATACAAATTATTGAATAATTTGTATTCCAACATATAAAATATAAGTCATATATTTAAATATTATTATTCATTTTTCCATTTACTTTAAAAGTATTACATTAAACACATAGGGTAATTAAATTTGCTGACCATACAACTATAGGTTTTCAAACAGATTATGTACAAAAATTGGATCAAAGGCTTTTTATACAGGACAGTACTTTCTTTAATAAGATTTTTCAATCTATCCGTGTAAAACAAAGTACATACACTTCAGTAGAAAGCATAGGTGAAATCAGACATTGAGTATCATGCTAGGAATTAATTATAATAATTGAATTAGTGCATCTGTAAAATATTTGGGTCATTTAGTTGATATCAAATTGTATTAGAATAAACCCTTTAATAGTATTGCCACAAATCCAGCTCTGGTTATGAGAAATTATGTTACACTGTATAATATTACTTGAACACAATTTTTATGGCTGAACAATCTGGACTATAAGTTTGGGGAACTCATAACTAAAGAATATGAAAGAGTCTTGCATAAAATAGCCATATTGCTGCGTTAAAATAACACAAAGGTGGTAAAAACGACTTACAACACAGAGTACTTACACATCCTTGTACTTACATAAATGAAATGTTTTTATAAAATATAAATACACACAACTACAGCACCAGGCAAGCATTGTGAGTATCGTGCCAGAAAAGACAGATTATATTTATACAGTAAACTTTCCTTCCAAGTTGTTGCAAAATCTAAATCATAAATAATTCACAAAATTGTTCAATTTTTAAAAACATCCTCATTCAATTTCTATTGTTTGGAACGTTTTACTTGGTGGATGACTTTTTGTATCGTGATCTTACTATTTCATGACAAATGTGATCCACTAAGACAAATTTAATGTAATGTGCGTTCTCTTTTCTTTATCTTTAGTGTACTGAGATCATACCAATGTAGGTTGTTTTGTATTTTTAATTGGTTTTGCGTCTAATGTTTTAATAATATGTATAGGCCTATATTGCTTGTTTTAAACACATTCTAAAATGTGTAAAACAAAATAAAAACTATAAATGTTGAATAAGTAAATAAAATATATTTTACCTTGACGGATGTATTAAAAAACAACAGAGATTCCATCCTTTACCTTTGTAATGTTTCAAAAAGTTATACCTAAAAAGGACAACAATTATTATACATTTCATGTCTTCTACGTCTGTACTTATTGTACTAGCAGCGTTTTATAATTGTGGGGAATATTATACATCACGGAACCAATAAAGTATAAATTATGTTAATTTCCCTTCAATAATAATTATCGCATCACTAACTTCTTTTCGATTAATAAATACATTGTAAATCAAACATAGTTAAATGCACGTTTTGTTATATTTAGTTCGTAAACTAGATCATGAATTTTTTAAATTGTATTTATTTAGCAAATACTAGAAGTGCTCATTTCCAACATCAAGATAAAGAAATCTGTATTTAACTCGCTACACTATTGCAACATGTTGAAATAACTATAAAATTAACAATGGGAACCTTATAGGGGAAGGTGGTGCAAAGTTTTTAAGGTGTTTAAGGTGGAATGATTTTTTAATTGTTGTAAATGGGTGCTAAACGAACGTCTTTAGAACACTGAAATGTGATTTTTCTCTTTAATTGATGTTTATAAATAATAAAAAGCAATGGCATAATTTTGTAATTACGAATATTTTGACTGTACCTACTAAAACATTAAAAGTTGATTTTCATTCCACTTTGCCCCAATGGTGGGGCATAGTGAAATAAGTCATGGGGCATAGTGAAATATGTAAAGGTTTATTTATACTACTTATACAATATTCAGTCTGTATATTATATTTAAATATATAATACTTACATAGTATAAGTATACAATACTTATATAAAATTAATACTATCTAATAACATACCCATGAGAGGATCTACAAAAACATCCAAAACATATTCTAAATAACTAGCCTATAACTATTCTAAACATTTGACATAAGTTTACGGTAGACGTCTTTTGACCACTTAAACTTCGTCTTACATAGTTTCGCACCATTGCACCAATCTGCAAATAAAAAATAAAAAAATGTTGCTTATTAATAATCATATTAGCTTATGAAATAGACACCATAAGATACGGAGGTAGGTCACTATTTTTGAAAATATTTTATTGCAACGTTAAATTTTATTAAATACTTAGTTTAAAATAGTACAGTGATAAATAATTAACCAATATAATTTATTTTTCCCGTTGATATTTCAACGCATCATATCACTATTTGTGCAATAAAATGTAAGTAAAAAAGAGATTTAGAACAAGTTTAAACCGAAAGTAGTATTAAGTGAAATGGCTAATCCTGCCTAAATAAGCATAGCTAATCATTAGTATTTACCAAATAACCATTAGAGATACAAAAAAGTATAAGAAACTTATTTATTACACTGAGGGGCAAAGTAAAATAAGTCATTTCACTTTGCCCCACAAGGCCACTTAAAATAAAATGACAGTTCTAAGCACAGGGTGTTTTTTTAAACACAATTTGACTTCACACACTGTTTAATACATTATATATAGATATTATTTACAGAGAATACAATTAGGCTACTCAAATAAATATGCCTACATTACAAATAGAGTAACTAGTTCAACTTACCAAGAATGCTCGATCACAAAGCAAAACGATATAGCTTCGTCAATCTTCACTGGATAGCATCTATACTAGTTGTGCGCTCTAAACTGATGACAAAGGACAACGTATATTAATTTCCACAAGATTGAAGCACTATACAGTACCAATTTCACTTTGCCCCACCTTCCCCTACTACTCTAAGCTATTAACAGTAAAACCTTACACATTCGACGGAGTGTGACATTGATATATACTTCCTTATACAATGCATACCATTCCTGTTCATAAATTATAACTGGAGACATAAAAACAGAATGCTTACTTAAACTAAATTTATTTATTCGAGTTTGTCAACATGAAGTGTTAACTGATCTGTACAGGTAATAGAGAGGTTCTATGTTGAAAATATCGGAAAGTTCGAATATTTAATATGTTTTATATATCGGGTACATCGTAAATACCCAAGTTTGTAACCCCTCCCCTCCATGTGTGAGACACCTCACGAATTTCGTTAGTTTTAAAGTTCTTACAGCCCATATCTTTGTATTCCTATATTCTGAGAATAACTTCCCCTGTAAAACTCGTATTGGATCAAATTTACCACAATGTTCATAAAAAGACAAAAATAAAAGGTAAAATTAATTAGTTTTCTCCCAGTCTCCGTCGAATTTTATTTGGACTCTTCCGCATGTCGTTTTTTATGAGAACTGTTAAAAATCATAGTTTTCTATCAAAATATCACCTTCTTCTAATTCATATACTTGGGTTACGGCCCTTTTGTGTATTCCGTAATGCTATTTAATATTTAGTTTTATTACAATACAAATTGAGATAGATTTAATCAACTAATATTTTTCTGATATAGTATTTATGTACTTATAACTAACTGAATGTTCTTAAAAATAAGTCCTGTCATTTAATGTAAACATAAGTAAAAGCACTGGTTAATTAATAAATAAAAAACATTTTTTATTTTGAAATATATTTAGTTGTATTGTATTACTTGTTACAAAATGTAATACATAATTATTACTGGAAGTTTATAATACATAAAAGCAGTTATGTTTGTAAGATGAATAAACACGATTTATAAGTTCCATTAAATTCATCAGTATTCTGATAAACTTACTTTAAGATACAAAGTTCATATTGTTCATAAGAAGTTACTTTGATGTAACAACAATTAAAACGATGTAGTGAGTTAAGATAAAAAATAACTGACATAAAATGATTTAGTTGAAGTTATTTTACACTAAGGTATTCATATTTTAATAAAGTAATATTGTAACAGTACTCAAAAGTGTAGACTTTTCAAGTTATCAATGCAGTTGTGCAAGCATGATGATAAGACTCAGGTTTTGAAATTGTTCTAGTACATAATATACGCAAACATGCTGCTAACCAAAATGCGTATTAGTTTGGCGATAAATATATTACCTCCGTTTGGTTATGTTAGTGGATTATTTAATAAAACTGATGTAGTGTTATTTACGACTTAAATTAAAAAGACGTCATAGTTTTTTTTTTTTTTTTTGTATTTAATGTGAATTTTCTTTTTTAGTTTTTTTCTCCCAAATAAACTACTAACACATTATTAAGATAATAATATAATTTTTAAGTGGACAAATTTAAATTCTGTCGAAATATTTCCTTTTTTAAAACAGTTAATCTTATTATACAGTTTAAGAAGTTGTAGTTCTATTTTAAAACTAAAACAACTGTTTATCTTTTTTTTCGTAGATCTTAAAAGTTTTTGCTAGTGGTTAGTTAAAATTTACTTGCCGTTAATGTTAATGCACTTTTAATAGGAAATAAAGACCGTTGCTGTACTTTTCCATGAATAAAGTACAGCTGTCATTTATTACATTTTCATTAGTTATAATTAATTTTCCTGTATCTCAAATGACACTGAGGATGAAGATGTTTTGTCGTTGAAACTCTTTAGACTGTTAAAAGTATTTTTGTAATAATTTTGTTCTGTCTTTTTATTTTTAGAAATTAGTTTTTTCTCACGATTTAAGCTCGGTTATATTTACATATATTTTGAGGGTAAAGTTAGATTAACGCTTAAAACTAGGTTTTCCCTGGTGTTAGGTTAGGTTAGAAACATGTGTGCGATGTCAGTTATATTTCATCCATTACCCATGTTTCCTGGTTAAAACTAGGATTACCAGGGTTTGAGATCCTTATATTTTTGGAAAAAGAGAGGTTTATGACTTATTGCAACATTTATTTATTTGAGCAGTTATTTGGGCCCTAAGTATTATTATTGTATTTATAATAATTGATCTATAAATATATTTTTATTATTAATTTTTTTTAAATAGAATATTTAAATAAAGTAAAAAAACGCAACAAAAAAACTAATATTTTTATTTTGAATTATTTCATACTGACGTGTTTATACGATATACACTTTTTGAATATTATATCTTGGAAGTAATTGTTAAATAAAAAAATACTTTATAAAATGTAAACATCTGTTTCAATTCGATATCTGCCCATGTGCTAACAACCACTTTGTGAACCCTGTAATGTACACTAAGCAGTAATTCAGACACAATGAATTGAATAACCACCCCTAAAACAATAAATATTGATTCTGCTGACTTTCCACAAATCTAGTAAGCTGAAATTTTGTCATTACTAATTTTAATTGTTGTATAGGAAAGAAATAATAATACACGCAATTTAAAGAGATGCGTCTAATGAGTGGAGGGGCCCCATTTCACTCATTAGACGCAACTATTTAAATTGCGTGTATTTTTATTTATTTCCTGTGCAACAATTTAGATTATTAATGGCAAAATTTCAGGTTTCCAGATTTATGGGAAGTCAGCAGAATCAATATTCCTCCCCCTCGGTAAGAGCACATTAACAATAAAATGCATTGTTCCCATGGAGCTAAAGAACTGTTGATTGACACGTTGGTTTCATAAGTGGTAAACAGTATCGGCAATGCACAAGCATTTCGATTATTTGAGTCTAATGGGTGAACATTACAGAAAAACCCATAAAACAATAAATATGAATTAGTCTTCTTTTCTTTAGCTAGAGAGCTATAATTTATTACACTTATTTCTTAAATGTTACTACGAAGAAAAAAAAACAGTTTATTTTTTTGTAACCCGCGTATAAGTAACTGGCGTAAAATGGAGTTAATACCCATATATATTGAAAATAAATTCTACTAATACCTATAGACCTAAATATCTGATATTTTGTTCATACTATTCTTAAGTAATATTAAGAAAAGGAAAACCTTTTGAATTTCGATCATTTGGATCTAATGGTAATATGGGGCAATTACATAAATTTCTTGTGGCAGAGAATACGTCAAGATGTAACATAGGTGGGCGGAAGTGGGAAGGGTTGAGCTTCAAAACATGAAAACATTGATAGAATTAGACGAAATTTACTACACGGAGGACTTACGGGACAGAAAACTCATATTTTATGCAGGATTTAAACAAAAAATTATTGTACTCAGTATTTATTTAATTTACTCTTTCGTTTTTTGTAGGCGATGAGTTGGGTACTAGTTAATAATATTTTAGTAACTTTCTGCTGTTTCAAATTGTGCGTTTGTAGAACTTAAATTATTTGATTACTGTTAAATTATTGTGAAATTGCTAAATGAATAAATGTTTGTCTAAAAGCTAAAGAAGTAAAAAAAATTTTTTTTAATGAATAGAAAACTAAAGAAAAATTAAATCATCTGATAATTTATTTAAAAAAAATTTACAATAAAAGGAAATGTTCTTCTAAATCATGGATGATTAATTTTTAAGTAAATATTTGGCAAAGAAATACAGTTTATTTATTTGAATGCAGAAACTGGAATAGAACATATTTAATTTTAACTTTCAAAATCTTACTTGACTCATGTTAGGCATTAGTCTATCGAGTAAAATTTAATTACTTAATAGATTTTATAGTTAATGTACTATCTGTCAAAATATTTAATTTCATTTTGTGAAATTCAATGAAGAAGAAAATACGAATGCATAGCTATATATTTAATTAGTAACAGGTCATTTAGCACGACTGTAATTTCCTGAAATAACTTCAGACTACTGAAACTAATATTGTTTGTTTAAGAGAGGCTGAACAAATATCCTTGAAACTGGAATCTCCGTTCACCACGGAAGGACATTCTTTCTTTACAACAGTAAAAAGAAAGCAATTCGTTTGCCTTGTGTCCCTTTGAAATTCAAAACAAGTTTTGTTATTTCCTGTTTTATTTTCCAAGATGTAAAAATTTTATAACATTTTTGAAAACAATCCTTTTTGGATGTTTCTGCATTGCTTAACTCTTCTTAGCTCTTACAATAAAATTTAACATAGTTAGAAAATAAATAATTATGTGACTAACCGTCTCAAGTACTCTGCTATTCAGCCCTTCTCAAGTTTCGAAGCCAGATAATCCATTGTCAACCATTGAAACACCAAATCCCATAACAAATTAGTGTACAAACACCACACATTGTTTAAGACAAAGAGTCAATTTAAAATTAACCGACAAGTTGGGCTCCATATTCCGATACGTACTCATGTTCCGAATTACAACTTATAACCTATATACAACAAGATTAAAATGTAATCTTAATAATACAATTTAAGGTTTTATTAAAATAGAATTTCATATATTTAGGTTATACGAACGAACTCGCCTTATTATAATCGATTAATCATTACTTTGACAAGATTTTCTGTTTGATGACATAACACAATAAACGGTACCAGAAACTGGCACATAATTTCTCACAAACATATTTAAATTATTAAACAGATTCACGGTGACTTCATAATTAATTGCATTAAAATAGGAGAGGGGATACATTAAAGTAGGAGAGTAACTAATAAATATTATTATTACTTTCTGAATGAGAATTTTTAGAAAAATGCGGTTCTTTCATAAGGTAGGGTACATTAAGGGATACAAATAAGCCAAATTTTATCAAAATCGTTAGATTAGTGTTTTTATAAAAACATAAAAACAAATTTTTGGCCAAAAAGGAGATTGTTTAAAAAAAAAATTCAAAACCTTGTTTCGTGCTTTTATACAGGCCTAATTGACATGTTTGTTGCAAATTTGTTCTAAATCGATCGAATAGTTTTCTCTCTAGCTTTGTATACATTCAGACAGACTCACACAGACATAGAGACAGAAATTTTGTAAAAACCACTTTTTTGGACTCAGGGGTCCCAAAAGGGATATGTCCACAAAAATTTCAACATCGATATTTTTTGCGATCACTATATACTTTCTCTATACAGTACTATGGAATAGTCAGAAAGTAAATGTAAACATATACATTTATTTTAATAAAGTTAATTGTAATTACTAAATAAAGAACTATCACTATACTTTGCCTAGCCTTATTATAGTTAGGCCTTATTATATTACTTTAATGAGTTTATTCTGTAGTAGCTAAAAATAAGAAAAAAAGTTCATATAATCATTTGCTCGAAAACGCTTCGTTTTCCAGATATCCGAACTATTCTTACAAAATAATTAATATCTAGAAAAATATTTGACTGATTGAGTTCAAACTTTGCATGAAGTTTAACCTCACAATGATCTATCTAAAGACAAATAAGCGATTATATCCAATTATGCGTTTAAAATGGCTGCTGATTGAAAACTTCAAACTTAAATTACTAAAAAACCGTATAATTTACCAAAACTTTTTTGTAGCCCGTTTGATTCCCTATCGGATCGTGTGGGTTTCAAAACAATCGAATGAAAGATAATAGTTATGTGTAATAATTGGTTTGTTCAACCCGGCATCAAATACCAACACAGTGAACACAACAATGTTGTATGCACATATGCTGATATTATCGTTGTGACATATGTCCCTTTTATTTCTTGAGATATTCTCTAACTAGTGTTCAAATTACAAGTCAATCAGTCTTTTCTGAGAAGAATTACAGTGAAAAATAATATTGAGCGGAAAACCGTGATTCAATGGACTAATAATGTGTAGCCTACAATAGGAAATGTTAAAATGAACATAGTAAATTGTTGCATTATTAAATTGAAATAAATATAAATATTTTAAAATCATTTAAGTTCATTCAATTGTTTCTTTTAATTTGAAGTCAGTGATGTACAAAAAAAAAAGAAATTAATAATGGCACTGTACTGTAAATCTAGCTAATGCATCTGAAATTAGTGTTTCTCCTGGATTTATTATCAGAGTATTTACGCTCCATCGAGCACGCTCTGGAAGCGTTTCTGTGTACTACAAAATCTGTAAACCAGATTATGTGAGAGGCAAAAGCTTAACGATAAACTTAATGCAACATGAAATTACTGTTTAAAATGATTAAAGATTGATTACTTGGGTTTTTATAAAACATAAACTCATTTAATTCTCAATTTTGAAATCTTTACACTTTTATTCAACTATAACACATTAAATTCAATCGAATTGTTGTAAGAAATGTATTTTATTAACTTAAACTGGGTTTATTTACGAAAAATATATTGTCTTAAATAAGTAAGCAAGTATAAACACTGTCTTAGGCCCTATTTATATAGTAGATCAAAAACTAGAAACTAATTTTCAAAAACCTTCGTGTTTAAGCCTTAATATTTACGCTATATCTTAATTTTTAGATTATTCGTTTTAGGGTTTTCTTTAAAAAAACTACATAGTTTTAACATAGCTGGAAGCAGAAAAAAGTTCTGTAAAAATACAAGCCACAGAATAGCAATGGAGTCAAAGAGGTTAATTTATCTCCCGTCAATGAAATTCCTCCAGGCATTGTCTGCTTTGGTGTATGTGTATTTTTAATTAAATAAGAAATGTTTTAATTAAAGTTTTATATTTTTCTTTACAAAGCTTATTTTATCATGTATGAATTGTGAAATATATTTTGAGAGTAAAATAGAAAGAGTTGGTTTAATTTAAGGTATTACGTAATTCTGTTTTAATTGTGTTTAGGAAATGTATTTGCATAATAATAATAATATGTGGATTGTGTAATATTTACAACATTACATAAAGCATTTGTTAATATTATTATTGTAGTGGGGGGAAATTGAATTTAGTTTACTATATTAGGTTTATCGTTTTACATTGGCAATTGCAAAAATAAAAGTTATCCACTCGCCTTTTTGTCTTTCCTAGAGTCTTTCTCATAACGTAAAACTATATTGAATAGAACCAGAACCTAAAACTCTTCATCAAAAGACGCGGAACAATTGATTTCAGACAAGAAACTTTGATTACGGAAGGGATCTCGCTCTTATAAAACAGCAAAACTTCGATTCATTTGCCTTTTTTTCCTCGTGACTTCCGAGACAGATTTGTTATTTGTCATTTAATATCTCGAGATAGCAGAGAAAAATATATAAATTTTCCGAAGTTAATGTTAATGAATACATTAGTATTTATAATGTGCCTAACATTTAATTTTATAAAAAATTTAAAACGTACTTTATATTTTTTATAAAAATATAGCTTTTATCAATCTTGATGTAAACTAATTTTACATGGTATATAAGATAATTTGAATAATAAACCAAGTATAAATATTTATATAAAATAAAATAAAATACTTGAATTCTTTTAAATTGATCATCGTCTTGGTAATAATTTATCAAATAACAGAATTCAGTATTCCTGTTACAATAAAAAATTATTTAGAATATTATTTTGGAACTAAATGTTGCGTATTAATTTTGAAATTTAACGTAACAGTAATTGTAATAATAACTATTTATCGATATAGCTCAAAATTACGATCTTCCATTTAAATATAAACTTTTAAGTTTATTAAAATAAATAGTTTGTATGCAATCTATATATATATCTATCTTTGTTATGACTAAATGACCAAAATATAATCAAGGTAGAACAAAAGCTATTTAAGATAATAATACGAAAATATTATACAAAAAATGTAATTATTGTTGTTACTAACTATTTTTTGTTAATATCTCTGTATTACATTTTAAGCTGTAAATAAACACAGTAGGCACTTTAATGATACAAATATTTTAAATATCTATTTATAGTTTGAATTTAATTATATTGTTTAATAAAAATAAATTAACTGTCGGGCCCTGGTGCAATGGGTCTACCCAGTCCCACCTTTGTGGGATGCTAAACCGAATTAAAAACTGTATGACACGCAGATATGATTGCCAAGGTGTAGTGTATACATTAATTTATAATAACGACTAGTGAGGCATGATTAAGAAGATTAGTTAACTAAAAGTTAATAAAATGATTTATTGGTATGCTCCGTACGACATTAAAAATAAAAATTTGGCTCAATAATAAATATTTAGATATGCATGATGAGACAGTTAAATAACTGTCTTTATTCCTAAAAGACTATTATTTATCTTTTGATACATTTGCAGTTTCTTCCCTCTTAATATACTTAAAACACACTTCAGTGTTATATTTTTGTTTTGATCGAGTTTTGTTTAGGAACATATAACTTTTGAATTATCAACTATTTTTAAAGTACTTCGTCTTCTTTGGCGAATGTAATAATATTATTACAATAAGTATATTAGCATATTTAAATGTTAATAATTGTAAAAAAAAAACTATTTGTAAAAGAAATAGAAAACAACAAAATCTAATTTAAAGATACCATGAAAACTATGCATTACATTTAGTTATTTTGTAATCCTTAAAAAATAATACACTAAGAAAACGCTTATTACTACATACCTAAAGGTTAAATGAGTAATTGAACCTTTGCTGGTAATAAATTATAATTTTACTCAGATGGATATACTACACTAATATAAAATTTGAATGTAGTGGAAAATTTTCAAATACCACATTTTGTGAATTAGGTAAATTGTGTATGACTATTAATTTAAATTAAATTAAAATTATAACAAAGAAGTACAATATTGCTTCCAATAAAAGCAAACTACACCTGTAATAAATAATTTAAAGTTACTAAAATGTCAATGTGTAATGCAAATATGTTTTCGAATATTTTTATATACATTTTCAGAACCATTACCATAAACCAATCTTGTCTTACATAAGTTGCTAAAATGTATTTTCTTTATTCAATTAATGTTAGCAAATAAGAGAATACAAAATTGGTTAAAGAAAATTAATTGAATACAGAAAATTAATGGAATGTCTCAGATGGATATACTATAGTAATATAAAATTTTAATGTAATGGTGTATTTTAGAAGTATACATCTTAAAGTATAAAAATAATACAAATTTAAATAAATATTAAATCTGTAATACAAAAACAATTTGTTAGTTAAGGCACTGGATATTGTCAAGTTATAATATTGCAAATATCTGATTTCCAGCTTAATGGAATTTCTCAAGAATTTATTGCAAATTATTCATTAAAAACTCCCTATTGAAAGTGCAGTGTAAATAATTTGGTCCTAATAATCTCTAAAACTAACATATTCTATATGTAGTGCTTGACAACTAGAGGTTTCTACACGTTTCTCCACGCAGTTTTAAAGAACTCTGCAAAACTGGTTAAAGGTACTACGGAAGCTCTTTTAATAAAAATCTATTATCCAGGGAGCGAGGATGAGTGGAACGTGACAATGTTAAAGTGTCCTATTTGCATAATTTATCCTTGCACATTGTGTATATCTCTTGTATTTTGTATACTCTCGGAACTATCTTGTGTAAGAAGTGTAGACAAGTTTAAAGTGTCTAAGTAGGAAGTGAAGAAAGGATTAAATGTCATGAATATAAAAGAATTCGCGTACCTATCTTTAAAGTAATTTATCTCAAATCTTAAACTTGAATATTACTATTATTTGTATTATTTATGTAAATAAAACTTAATGTAACATGATTTAATATATTATTTAAATCGTAATGATGAAGGCAGTGCAATTGATGTCCTCGTCTTTACATTCCATCTGATCTTCTATGAACAGCAATGTCTTCCTATTTATATTTGCAGTTCTATCACACTTAAACTTATTCTTTTTACTTGAGAGCAATTATTGTACTAGTATTAGAAATGTAAAAATGATTTGCTTTCAATTTAATAATTTAAAATACCACATTTTATAAATACATAAATATTATATCACAATTAAATTAAATTAAAATCAATACAAAAAAGTATAATATTGCTTCCAATAAAAGTAAACTAAACCTGTAAAAAATAACTTAAACTCACTAAAATGTCAATGTGTAATGCAAATATGTTTTCGAATATTTTTATATACATTTTCAGAACCATTACCATGAACCAATCTTTCATTCTCTTATTTGCTAAAATGTATTGTCTCTATTCAATTAATGTTAGCAAATGGCTGAGTTCACATTTATTTACCGACACGACACGACGATGTTGGCGGTCATGAAAACTAACTTAAACATAAGAGTACCTTTCACACCCCCCCCCCCCCCCGCAACGACACTCAACTAGCGCCCGCAACGACACGACACCGACATGTCGGTGAGCTGCAGGTCTCCCTTCTTTATCGGTACGATATAGTCTCAGTCTGTTTACTGGTTGCTTATGGTAATCAATTGATAATAATTTGGCCTCGTTAAGTATTTTTTCTGTTGGATAAATAATAAATATGTCTTATTTTAAATATGATGTCGTGATATTAATTGAACTTGTGGTAAGTAAGTTTGTGGGATAAGTTCAATGACGACAACAAAAATAAAATTCTTAGATATAAGAGCTAGAAAGATATATAACAAATATAACAAATACAGACGTCTGTTAAATTTACTTATCTTAACACAAGTGAACACTGATACCGGTCGCTGATAACTAAGCTAACACTTGTGAAATACTGATATTGGTACTTGGTCGTGTTGGTATCGGCGTTGAGTAGGTAAATTTGAAAGTAGTCTGCCGATATAAAGCCGATATCGGTACTATTGCTGTATCGGGTCGTTGTCTTGTCGATAAGTGTAAAATCAGCCTTTATCGGTACGATATAGTCTCAGTCTGTTTACTGGTTGCTATGGTAATCAAGCAGTAATAATTTTGCCTCGTAATAATAATAATAATTTGGTACTTGGTCGTGTCGGGATCGGCGTCGAGTCGGTAAATGTGAAAGACGTCTGCCGATATTGGTACTATTGCTGTATCGGGTCGGTGTCTTGTCAATGTCGTGTCTGTGTCATGCCGGTAAGTGTGAAATCAGCAAATAAGAGAATAGAAGATTAGGTAAAGAAAAATAATTGAATAAAGAACATTATTGTAATGTCTGTAGTTGAATATAATCATCATTGAAACTTGTGCGATTAAATTACTATTAATTTAACCTAAATAAACTACGAACACAGGATAGGCCTACGTAGTTTTTAGAACATCGAAATTAAATTTACATGTTTCTAACCAAACCCGCACTATTCAAATATTCTAGGACCAACAATAATTATATCATGTTTTATTATTTTATTAGAAAATATTTAACTTTAATTAAATGTCGTTTTAGTTATTCAAAAGAACGACAGAAAAATAACTAGACTCATATTTTTTGAATTTTTAATTTAGTACGATTATGTATAAAGACTAGGAAATATCAAAGTACTTTGCTATTGACAAAGTTCTGCCTTTGGCTATTTTAGAATGTCACATGCAATACATGTTTACATGTTGGTAAATTAATTCTCCATTCATACGTTTTACCTTAAATTGCAAGTGCACTTTGATGGAAAGATTTGAATGGAAAAAATAATTATCGTATTTTCCCTCGACTTTGAAACCAGGAATAGATTATTCCTAACATTGAATTAATATTTATGTACAAAATACTTTAGTTATTCAGAATTCAAAGTAGATTTAATATGCATTACAGTATTCGATAAATAAGTAACACATTATACTTCATTACAAGTATTATCATACAACAGTTGTAAATAGTTATTTTTGTTTTACGGGAGGTAAGTGTCATTTTGTCTCCCCGAAATTAAATATTACCGCACGATTTCCCAATTAATTAAAATTTTTCTGTGGAAGAAACTTTATTAAAACATTGACTTTTAAATTTAAAAAAAAGAAAAGATTTTATGACAAGAATAAACAGTTGTTTTACTAATATATGATTTAGCGGAAAAGTGCAAATATAAAAGCATTGAATACACTTTTCACCGATAGTGTAAATGCAATGTTTTTTATATGGACACTTTTCCGCCACCAGATGATAAGTTGTCCTTTCTACCCTAAAGGAAGTTGTCCTTAACCATAAAAGTTGTTAATGCAACATTTAAATAACCGTAAATTATAGCGAAACAAAATAGAAAACAGTAACATCTACTTTGGATTTCAAAGAGAACTAGCAAAATAAATTACTTGTTTTCCTTTTGTGCTTCTGTATTGTATTTAAAGATTCATATCTTCAAGAAATAGTCCTCTTCTTTAAAAAAGCAAACATTCATAAACCATGCTTATTTTTTATTTAAAATATTCACTTTTATGAAATCATCATCTGTTTTGTATTTTGTTAACGTACATTTTCTGAGTAATAAGTTGTTACAATATTTAGCACATAAATTATACTGTACTTAAGCCTAGAGTTCTAGGCCTATTTGAAAGTAATCTATAATAGTGACATAAAGGAAAACTGTACCAATAACCTTAAAAAATAACGTAGTGCATCTCAGAACTGAAAAGTCAAAACATACATATAAAACAAACAGGAAAAATACAGTAAATGCACATACGAATGCACACACAAGTCAGAATATTTTTATTTAAATATGAATGTTATATAGTAAAATATAAATATATAACGACAATCAATATTGGTACTGCATTTAAATATGCCATATACCAATACAAGCATACAAAAAACAGATGTAGTTTTGAAATTTGAAGCTTTTACTTTGTGTTAGTGAATCATAATGGGGTTCGTAAATAAGAAAACCACTGTTAGATCCATACAATATTTGTTTAACATTAACGTGAACATTAACGAGCGGACCAATAGTAAAATCTTGTAAAGTTTTTGAAGGAACAATTTATTAGTTACTGGACTAATTATTTTCTGTCTCAGCAGTTGGTGTTACTGTACGATTTTTAAATATAATTCTAAACAGCAAAACTAAATAACTTTAACGTTGAAGTTTCGTATTTCAGTTGACTTTAGAAAGCCAATAACTGACTACGGATAGCACTCAATCGTCTCCCACGTTACGCTGAATTTGGTTGACAAGCTTCGTGATCTTTCCCCTATACTCGAATTGAAAGAATGTGTTACGCTTAATATAGCTTTATATTATTTATATGAACAATCAAATAAATAGGTGCATAAACCAAATTTATTAGAAGTAATACGAATGTTTAGTAATCCCTATAAATAAATTATAAATGTATACATATTTACAGATGATGTAATTTATAGATTGTCACAAAGAACAAGTCTTAGGAATATAAAAATAATCACTATGTGCCAAAACCTGATTTTTTTTTAACATTTTATACTTTTTAACGGTGCTTGGTCAATAAAATACCTCATAGTATTAATTTGCTTGAAGGTAAAAATACTAAATACATAAATTTTGTATTGTTAACAAATTTATATTAATGAAATTTCTTTTTTAACTATTTTTCGGAGTATGTGAAAGTTTAAGTTTCAAGTTGATAAATATGTTATCGCAGGAAGTTAAAATGTGTAGTCACTATTCAAACAGTATGAAGATTAAAAGACTCAAAACTGTCTTAAGGCTTATAAGGTGTCAAGTGTCATTAAAACTTCCTTTCATAATCTAATACAACCGGCTTTTCGCGGAGTGTTTTTAGAGTTCTTACAACATGAATACAATAAAACACGGAGAGCTGAAATTAATAATGTACTGAATATTCCATCTTCTTCTTAAGTAGTTATGAAAGAAATAGGATTGCACACAATAGGGATAAGAAAAAGTACATGTTTGTAGAAATAAAATTTTGTATTTTTAAATAACTGTTTTATACTATAAAAAAAAGAAATTAAAACAAATTATATATGTGTTAAAAGTCAAACAACTAAATTTTCTTTTCAAAGTTTACTTTGAATTTGAATACACTTCTTCATAATTTGAATTTGAAAAATACATGTTGGGCCTTCATTAAAAATTGTTATTCATCTACATTAATTTTATGTAATTGGAATTTTGTTAAAAACTTTATTAACATTAAATAATTATGTTATCAGTTTTTGTATAGTTCTGGTCCTCTAGCACCATACATTATTTGTTTTAGCACACTTTGTTTTTCGTATTCAGACTGTAAGTACTTTTTCAAAAGTATCACAAACGGAATATTTATTACAATATATAAAAGTTTATTTACTAGATACGTTTTTAATGCAATTTGAAACTTTCTAAACTAGAGAGATATAAACATTTATTCTTCCTAGTCTTTTAGAATGATTACACATTTTAACTTTCAGTTACCACTTTTAGTGTTTAATACTCGATTAATTTTAGTCATAATTGTTAGAAATGGTTTAGGCAATACCTTAAACAAATACATGTCCAGTCAAGAAATTTCAGTTTTCCTTTCACAATTGGCGATTTTTTACACAAATCTACAAATATTTATTAATCGAAGAACAAGGCAGTAAAACAAATTAACTATAACATATATCGTTACTTATATACACTTACCCCTCTTCTGTATTTTTTAACTCTACTATTAGTTAGTCAAGGCTTGACATTTATAAAATTTAAAGTATTGATAAATAAACTGCTTTATTTTATATGAGTAGGAATTTTTTTTTTAATTCTTAGTTTCCATTGATACAAAAAACACACACTGTATAAGTTGTACAATTTTCCTTTAAATAAATAACTTTAGTAAATATGGCTTTATAAGTTTAGTTGAAATATGAAATTTCAGCTCAAATTCCAAGAGTTTACATAAGTTTGTAAAGAAACAAAATTAACGCGTTGTAACCTGGAATTCCTAGCAAATTTATATAGTCTCTTTGCACTAGTTAAACATTCTAAAAGACTATATTTTATAATTAAATTTCTGTTTAAGTATTTACCTTAGATATTCCTTTAATTAACGAAATATCTCTTCAAAATAGCCGATGCAGCAAGTTTCACAACACAGCAATGTTTATATTAATCTCATTAATAAAAGTGGATACTTTTTTAAATAATGTGTATAATCATAATAATATGATTTCTGAAATATAGACATATATTATTATTTAATGATCTTGCATTAAAAGCGACTTCAATTGTTACGATACAGATGTTATATTAGAAACCCGATTTCAGAGATTTTAAAGGTAAGATTCAACAGAGCCTATTATCAGGGTAGTTCAAGCGTAACTATTACGGACCTAATGACGTTCCTGCACCCTACACCCGTAATAAAGTGTTTGAACTGTTCTGGAACGATGTAGTAATGGGTGTAGTTACTATATTTCAAAACATATTGGTGCATTAATAAGTATAGTGGAGTCTACAAAATAATGATTCGTGAAATTTCCAAGTAAATATATATGTTGTTAGTTTCCATTTGTTTATATTAAGCGATTGAATTGATTTTGTAATAACTGTAATGAGATTATGATAATATGTAAACGTTGCCCTAAATATTCGGCAAATGTTTCAGTCATTATAATTCGTCAACTTTGGTTATATATTATAACTTACGTAGTTTAATTATATACAATATTTTATCTGTGCATTTGTTCTTAGTGTGATTAATTTATTATTCTAATTTCGAATGTAACAACATAGTAGTACTTATCAAGGTAATCATGTGTGTGTTATTTCCCTCTTTAATCAAAATATAAATTTATTTTTAAGTATTTTATTTTCTTGATTTCCCAAATTATTTTAAATGATATCCCAAAATATTACTAAATAGAATAAAAGATTACATTGTTTAATTATAAATTTAACAATATACAGTAATAAAGACAAAAATGTATACTAAGTATATCATATTGACGTTGTAGATGATTAAATTTCCTTCAACTTTATATACACTTTTGCCATTTTATTTTCAACCGATCAAAAGTTATCGAATTCCTAACATGTACGATCAATTGCCATGTTCCTCTAGAAATGAGTATGTTAAGAACCTCTGTTACATTTTAGTTTCTGTAACTTGATGCCATGATAAATAATAACACTTTAACAATTACAATAAATAATAACAAAAAGAACAGAAAATTAATACTAATTTATCTTGATTATATATTTAAACGAATAAGACGGCCAATATTTAAATTACAAAACACCTCACATACATTCTAGAAACCTTAAACAAAAATGTATCAATTAAAAAAAAAAAAAAAAACATGGCAAGTCGTGGGACTGCCGTTGGAAGTGAAAACTTTTTATGTTCAAAAATGTTGGACGTTATTGTAATTGTTTTTTTAATTTGTTTATATTTATCAACGTTTTTTATTTTTTAAATTCGAAAATAATAAATATTTATGCAATATATAAGTCAAAAAATAATTTGAAATTAACATGGAAAAAGTTGTGTATATAAAAATTATTATTAACAAACTGTTATTAACAAACTTAATATAATATTTTTATTTCATTATTATATATAAAAATTATTATTATTATTATACAAGTGATATACACTAACTAAAACATGTACAAGAGGCCTATGTTACTAAATAAACGTAATATAATTATGTATTTTCAATGATAAAAATATCTGAGTTCTCATCTTCATCAGTAATTTCAAATACTCTTGCATTGCTATCATTAGGCCTATCTTTATCTGTACATTCTAAAACTGATACTATAGGCTTATAATAACTAAAGTAAGAAACAAATCATTTTGATTGAAATCTATCCAAATGTCTTGTAAAAACAGCATCTATTGTAGTTTTGTATCTTGTGGTGCTTTTAAGTCGATCATTTGACAAGGTTAATTCAAACTCTTGATTATAAAACTCAATTAATGGTATATCTAATATTTTAAATGTTGACTATGATATGAATTTTTTTTTAAATAAATATCATTTGTAAAATACATAAAAATAATCCCCTCCTCGGCAGGGAATCGAACCCCGGTCTCCCTCGTGACAGTCGGGGATACTGACCACTATGCTACCGTTGACTGTGTTAGAATTGAGTTATTTAGTGCTATCTCTCTTTTGTAAACACAGAGGCGATGAGGAATAATATCTGACGATCACGCGAGATCAGAGATTTTTACCCATCTGAAAAAGTGCCTAATGCGCTATAAGAAGTTTTCACTTGAAAAATATTAACTAATGTATAGGCATACTGCAATAAAAGTTAGATTTGCAATAAGATTTTTCGCCTTAATAAAAACTTAAATAAATATAAAATAAAATATCCACAAAAAGATATAAATACAAAAATTCGCAGATCTAAAAAAAAACTCATTTCAAATTATAAAAGTTTTTAAAGAATCCTAAGAGTGATTTAATAATCACATTTAAATAATTGTTTCTGAAAATTTATATTGAAACTAAATTATTCATTATTGAAACTAATAAGACATGTAAGTTAAGGATTTACTTTTTCTTTATAACTTTCTTCAGGACCAGCGACAAATTGTTTCGTTTGAAAAATATATACAATAAAGTTTCGATAAATTTAAGTTTTTGTATGTAATATTTATTCCTAATGCTAATGTAAATCAAATATTGTTTCCATTAATAGTTTAGGTGAAGAAACAAATTAAACCGTCGATGAATTTCCTGATTACTTACCTATCATTCTAATTTTTATCCAAGACGATTCCATCAAAAACATATCTTACTTGTGTTTGATAAACAAATTAAATTAAACACAGTTCTTATGTTTAGGATTTATTTTTCAATTTTATGCAGATGATAAACAACAAAATAATAATTAAATAAAAAATGGAATATATGTAATTTTTAGCATAATTTAAAAAATACGTTTGAAGGTTATTGTGTTTGTAAATATCAAACCACTAAATCAAATCACTAAACAATAAAATAAGCTAATGCAAAGAAGTGCATATGTTTATTTGATATTTTAATATATATTTAGCATTTCTAATTTATATTCTATTTTTGTGCATAGTGAATATTATACTTTGATTTAACATAATTTGCTTATATTGTTGATCATTTTAAATGAATCAAAAGAACACTGTGGATTTTTCTTTTAAACAACTTGTTAAAGGATGTCTTAGTTTTTACTTCCGTAAAATAAAGTTAACAAATGACGTGCATTTAATGCTTTTCATATGGAGTATATAGATTTAAACTCAGAGAGTGTTTGCAGTAAAACAAGATATTAATACAATTTATTTATTACAACCTGCTAGTGTGTCCAGGTAAAAAACCAGGTCAATTTTTAATTAATTATGTTTCGTACATTTAAGGGTATATATCTTCATAATATTTTAAAATTACACTACCCTGGCTGCTTCTATTTTCTCCTATTATCACTAGCTGTAAAGTGGCACAGATTTGTCGTGTGGACATTCAAACAACAAAAAAATGGCAAATACTTTCCTCTAATGTATTTATGAATATTTGTTTTCAATTGTTTTAATTAGATTTAATAGAATTTCTTGTATAACACTTGCAATTTATAACTTTTATTTATAATCACAAATTATACAAAATAGCTCATAATGTCTACTACAGTTTGATTTTTTGTTTATAGAATAAGAGTGTTTATTCGAGGGGTTTTTCGTTTAGAACAGGAGTTACCCAGTGGTCCATTTTGCAAATAGTTTTAGAATTATTTAAGTTAAAATGTATTCATCATGATGTCATAGCGTAGCCTATTGTACACAGCCAGTATGAATTCATTTTCCATTAGAAATTTTCGTTATTCAATTCCTGTAGAAAGTAATTAATTGTAATAACGATAGCTGACTAAAAACATCAACTAATTTTGTTTCAAATACATTCTATCAGAAGATAATATTTTTTGTTAATTTATTCCTGCTATTATATAATATAAGCCTAGCTTGTAAAACAAAACATGGTACTGTTTCGAAAATACAATTTAAAATAAATTTCAAACACTCCGTTTTAGTTTCTATAACACTAAACAAATTGTCTAGTGGAGGACATACTTTACGTCAAACAAAGTGTTAATATTAACATAAACTAAATTTTCAAGACATTAAAATACCTATTCTTTTAACTTGTAAACTACTAGAATTTTTCTTTATAAAGTGATAATTTGTCACTACTCTTTAAATAAGCTTGTTTGTTTTTGACTTCAAAACATAAGATTAAAAGTATAATTAGTAGAGAAATTAAGAAAGTAGTATTTTAAAACAAAGAAACTAATCAGTGAGTCCGTGAAATTTTGTGTGCACTTTTATTTCAAATTATTTATCTTCTTCGCTATTTAATATGATTATAAAGTTGATTGTGTCTAAAAAGATAACCAGCTGACGCCAAAGCATGCTATATACACAGACTGTCAAACTGAAGCAACAAAGTTAAACAGATTTTAAGCTTCTTCAATATTGAGGAAAACATGAAGTTCTCCATACTAAGTAGGAACTACTTGGAACCATCTAGCTGACAAGATAAGCTATTCCTCTATTAAAAATAATAAATATAAAAAAATTTACAAATATAAATTATCAATACTTTGAGCATTAGTTATACAGAAAAATAAGATAGTTACATTCTTACTGAAAATATAGTTATCAACTAACATTTACTATTTAATGTATTAAAACTTGTAAGAAACGTATACAACTACTTTAAGTAAAGCCATTAACATTGATGGTCTACATTTATAACGAAAGAATTTCAGTAAAATTAAGATCCCTTCTATAACTTACTTTAAAATCCCAATTGCCGCACCAATATTTTATACAACGGTTGCTTAATATTTAGTTTTTGCGGCCTAACGTTACTAAATTTTGATAGCAAAATGTTCAACTATAAATAAAACATTAGTTTTATATTAGTAGCTATGAAAATTCTAATTAAGAATTATTAAATTTAATACGGACCTAATTAACTTGTAATGTTGTTTAAATTCCTACTTATAAAAACATGTATTATCAGTCCTTATTTTTGTTTCTTAATATAATTATATGTTTATTTTTAAATATTATATTTGAAAGCTTATCATGTCAGAAATTTTCGAAAAAGTTTTAAATTTTATTTTGAAAATCATAAAAACTGCTAAAACTGTGATATTTTATTGAATAAAGTAGGGGGAATGGAGTGACCGAGACTTCAAAGTTGTTGTCCATTCTGTTGCAGTGAATTCGTAAAACACATTTTGTGCAGGTTTGAACCTAGTTATAGGCGATGAATTAAAATCATCAAATTAAGTTTATAAAAAAACTTAATATGTATGCCTAATTAAGTTTAAATAGATCAGAAAAGAGAAACTATAAGATATAATTTAATAATGATAAATAATCCAAATACGCTTATTGCCATGAAAAAGCACAAATTCCGTGCTTTACTAGCATTTCATCATAAGTATTATGGTGGGCCGAAAATGCGATTTTTCGAATTTGGGATTCTAATAGATGAAAAATGTTGCCCCTTTTGATTTTCCTGATTTTGGGAAATGTTTCCTGATTTTGGGGAAAATCAAAAAAATCAAAATGTGATCTTTATTTTGCACATTAGCGTTAAAATTAAAAAAAAAATCCGAATTTAAACTTTGATTAAACAACATTTGAACACCTCTGAAGTGTTTCTTTTTAACCCTATTGTTATGTTTCTTTAAAAAAAAACAAAAATTTAATTAACGTTGTTAGGTCGGGCATAAGGGCTAAAGTTTGGTAAAATTAAAAAATCATCTTTTATTACTTTTTCGAATATTTCACAAACGAAATACAAATGCTAAAGTAACAAACATTTGTTTTTATAACTTCTCTTAACACTTTCAGCGCCAGGATTAGTTTTGACTACTTTTACCATTAGATAGGTCTGTTCGTGGAAAATTTTTCACAGTGGTACAGGAAATTTTGTTTACTTAGAATGCTTTAAAATGAGGTAAAATGTAGTTCTGTACTAAAAAATATATTTATACTATATTATAAACAGATTTATAACCATGTATCAAACTGATACACACGGTCTCTGCAGAAGTTTTTATCTAAAATACAACCCTGAAAATACCTTATTTTGTAGGAACATCAACTAATTGTTTTAGTTGTTTAATATAAGACGTTCTCCTATCCTTCCATTTTCCTACAATTGCTTTTGTACTACTTTGATTGGCGATCAATCCTCCCTTTTCCAACTTTTTTTCACTACCGTACTATTTTAGGATTGCAAATCCTCAGATTGCCGTAAGGTGGGTTTTTCTAGTATTGAGGTTGTGAGCAAACAAAACACTTGTTATACACTCAAGACAAGATCATAGTTGTCTGTCGTCTACGTATAAAGATCTTCCTTGATTTAGTAGAGGTTGCATTCAAAACAGACTATAGTGCAAAATGCAGCAGTTTTTAAAAGCTTCAGCACTGCTACCTGTGAAGTTTTTTTAGTACCCAATGCCCGATCTCTTTACCCAGGGACCAGATCTAACAGACATTGCATTCAATTTTATGATAACTGAGCATCAAAATTATACACAGAGCTTAGAACATGGGCCTACATGCGAGGCAATTCTATACACATGGTCCACTGGTAAGTTCAAATGTGTATCATATTGATACACATAGATTTAAATTAAAAAACAACTGTGCATCAAATTTATGCGCATGGCGCTGAAAGTGTTAAAAGGTCTTGTTTCTGTCTTTCCTCCCATCAAAGTATATTCCTTTTACACTTGCATAATCCTAAATAGGACACGTGACACGCGTAAACGGTACTTTATTTAATATTTTTAGAAATACTTCTTTATTACTGACTGTAGTAATTCATTAATTAATTGTAATTCCTCTGTATTGTTCAACATTAAGGGTGCTTTTTTGAAAACTTACCACCTGTATATTTTGAAAATGGAAAGAGATATACAAAATAAAATCTCGAGACAGTTATTAATGTTTAAGGGGAGCTTTAGTAAACCTATTTATTAAATCACAAAACCCATCGTCCCCTTATATAACCACCATCTCAAACATTTTTAATATACACATATGGCGTATGATACATCGAATGCCCTTTAACACCATGCATGTCTGTGGTAAGAAAGTCAAAATTGCATTCGATAGATTAGCTCAAGCATTTTATTTTAGAAGTTACTGTTATAATTGTATATTACAGTATTTAAAAGACCGAAAGAGATATTTAAAATCTGTTCACAGGAAATTGTTTCGTCGTTTATAAGAACCGTAGAAAAAAAACCTGTTCTAACCCAGTCAAATTTAAAAAAATCCCAACCCCACTCCTATTTTCTTATGTCAAGTAATATTTATTTACTAGGGTATACCCCTGCGTGCTCCACTCGCCAACCCCCAATGGAACCTTCTAAAAACATATGTTATGTTTTATTTATAATAAAGGTGTAGGATTAATAATAACCTCAAAAATAAGATGGTAAATTATGTTAAATGTTCAAAACAAAATATCTCGTATATTTTTTAACAACAGTTATAATAAACGTTAAAAGAACCAGTAAGGCTCAGGTGTTTACTTAATCAAAAACCTAACCAAAAAGTTACTCACTATCAATTACCGTATATTATCAATAAATAGGACTACTTTATGTCTTATTTATTTTTAATTATAATGTAACATAGTTTTTTCTTATTTTTAAATAGCTTAACACAAGTTTTTATTGTTTTGTGTGTGTTGAAACATGTGTTGGTTCAGTATAAGCCTAACTTAAAATATTATTTTGTACCAAAAGCTGGAAATCCGAATCAACTGTATTATCTGTTATTTAAAAATCATTAGTTACTTCGACGAAAGCAGCTTGATTCGTTTGTTTCTTATTATAAACAGCTGTTTTGTATAGAAATGGTTTTTAAATTCGTTTCATGTTAATCTTGTGGGGAAAAGCCGACCTTTGAGATTATCTTAAGCCATTGAGGATAAGAATTGTTGACATCTAAAAACCTATTGCAAAACACGAGACGAATTAATGAGACAAATTTTACGACAACTAAAACATTAAATTTGGTCCAGAAATAAGGGAGGAGTTGTGTTTACAAAAAACTGCTTCACGTATTATATATAAGGATTTCTTCAGACATTAGTTCAAGACATAAGATAATTATTAGTGCCTTGTTATAACTCTATGATAAGTAAACTTGGCTCTTGTTTATTCATGATGTTAAATTTATCTAATTTTAAATACAGATCTTTGTAATAAATTATTATAACCATAGTGAGATATCCACCTTTACAAAATTGTATACAATTATTTACATAATTAAATTTCTGAGCTTAGCAAACGAATGCGTAAGCTAATTTTATTTTCTTAAGGTTTTAAAGGGCTTACTTTTGACGTATCACAAGCTGTATACGTTAAACATTTTTAACTTCCCGCTACCAATAAAGGGAAGTTATTGATTTCGGTCCGATTTTCGAAAGTCGAGTTTTCATTAAATCTCCACGTTTTGAGGTCCCAGGAAGCCATTCTGACTATTCCCGCCGAGGTGTCCGACCGTGTGTGTGTGTGTGTGTGTGTGTGTGTGTGGATGTATGTGTGTAAATAAATTTTTGTCGTACAGTTTCTCAAAAACGAATCAACCGATTGAATTCTACGACATGTCATTCGAAAGGGTGTATCAAAACTTAGATCTGATTAGATTTGAGAGTTAATCCATCGAGCCAATCCGAAGAAATATAAAAAAATAACCTAAATTTTTTTTTGGAATTTTTATGTTTTTTAAAAATAACTTTAAAGCGTGCGAAAAAATCATAATAAAACCATGTATACATTTTTTGTGCTTAAAAAACTGCGTCGACTGCTTTTTTGAAAATGAAAATCGGACGACGCATTCAAAAGTTATCGTTGTTTAAAAATTCACAAATTTTAATTTTTTGGTATTTTTTTAACATATCTTCCAGATTTCTCAACCAATCAATATAAACCTGTACATTTTCTTTTTGTGCTTTAAAAACTGCGTAGAATGCTTTTTTTAAAATGAAAATCGAACGACGCATTCAAAAGTTATCGTTGTTTAAAAATTCACAAATTTTCGTTTTTTGGTATTTTAACAAAAAAACTCATTTTAAGCGTTTAAAATTCAAACTAAGCGGGAAGTTCTAGGGTTGGCCTGCACGGTCAACCAATTTCCAGATTTTTTTATTTGTGAGCGGACTAAGGGGGTTTTGGAATTTTGTAAATAAGTTTTCTAATGTTCCATCCTGACGGTGAATAACTGTCCCAGAGATCAGATTCTGTATCTATTTCCATATTTTAAATAATTATAGTAAGTCTTTCAAAAAATCATACTGTTTGTTAAAAACTAAAGAATTAACATTATTGCACTACTACAGTCAGCAATAAACAAAATATTTTATATGTACACATTTTAAACCCGTACATGGAAAATCATTTTAAAACAATTGTATTTATGTAGTATTGAATGTTTCTGAAATTGAAATGCAGGACGAGACACTTGTTATCCTTATTAATATTTTTTTAATGTATATTTTAAAATGAAGTACACATCTTATTTTGTTCTCATATTTTTTACGGAGGAATTTTATATGCACATCCTCCCTTATATTGAAAGTTACTTTAACCACATCATGCCCCTAAAAATAAAATTCAAAAGTATGAGATTTGTCAGCAACTTATGTGACATTTTTGATTAATTGGTCTTTATAAAAGTATAAAAATAATAAAGATTTTATTCAACTTAGATTCGAACCTTAATAAATGTCTTTGTAATCAGTAAGTAGTGTAAGTTCAGTACTGTAGTTTAATTCTATTTATATCAATTGCTAAAAGAGGAGGGATTTGTTATGTACAAAGAATCACAGTCAGGATTATTCCACAAACATTTTAAAAGAAAAATATACAAAACAAAATATGTCGTATCTAGTTGCATGTTATATTCATGTCAACTGACTCATATAAAGCAGCAGCTCTTTTACAAAGTACTTTCATGTAAATAGATCAAAGCTTTACTTGCACCGAGGGGAATGGTTACATTTACATGGTTGTAAATTTGCTTGGGTGTGCATATGGAAGAATTAAATAAACTATATTTAGAAATGCAAGAAAAAAAGTACTCTTTAAAACACAATATATATTGATAATCGTTGTTTTAATTCTTCAATGTTGTAAAACTTTTAATAACACTTAATTATTTTAAGGTCATTGTTTTACAACATTAGGGTCTATTTTAAAACTGATTTACCAATAAATTTCAATGTAAATTATACTGGCTATAAATAAATTAAAATATTTGTTAAGAACCAATCTCAAAAGTTATTTCAGATACGTAAATAATATCATGCGTTTAAAAATTTAATTGTGAAGACAATACATAACTAATAGACCTTAATTTTTTATAATAATTAAATTAAAAACATGTAGTAGAACAAAATATTTAAAACTAATTGTTTCAATGCATTTAATTAAGATAATGTTATATCTTACAAAATGTATTATGACATTAGGAAAAGTGATTAGGAAAGCAATTAGGAAAAGCAATGTTTTTATTAAAAAGCCAAAATTATGGAATTTCAAAAAAAATTTACAACATTTTTAAAGACCTTTATGTCGCATCCAAACAGTAAGGGTCAAAGCCCAACTAGGCTAATGATCCATGCTGTCTTAAAGTGGATATCCTTGTTTTTGATCTTTTGTGAAACCCTGCGATAGCCGGTCGCTTGCAAAGTTACGGGTTTTAATATAAAGAACAAATTGAAAGAAAATAAAACATTTATGAGCTTATCTAGATTAAATATTAACATATTGGATGCTAATATTTTATAATAACAAAGCTTAAATAATCAATGTTGAAGTTTCCATTATTCATATATATAAATTTTTCTTTTGTTTTTAACAATTACAATAATTTGATATTTTAGTAATTTTATTGAAATATAAGTAAGTTACAAAAAAAAAAAAAGAACATATTACGTATTTTTATACAATTCAAATGTTACTGACACATAATTACCATGACGTGTGCTATGTAATATTAATCTATATATTAATAGGCAAGCACAAAACTTGTCGTCCTTTTTTCTCAGCTTGTGTGCATCGTAGGAGAAATTCGCGCATACCGTTAGAAAGGTAGTGTCCTGTAGATGAGCAAAATCCCATTATAATTTACATCGGTCCTCAGGGATACGCCCCAGTGGCCCTCAAAGTTTCAATGTTAATCTTATGGAAGGTCAATCTTAAGGAAGAAGAAGAAAGATTTCTTTTGATTTTATCAGGGGCACAAAAAACAGCTGTTCGTATGAAAAGCTTAAAACAGCTGATTTTGATCAACAGCTGATATTGATCAACAACTGATTTGGATCAAAAACTGAATATAATTTTAGGTTAGGTAAATCAAGCAATAGGAATAGCGAAGCAATGCCGGGTCCACTAGTTTCTATTAATAAATGTATTATGAGTAGTAAAACTTAGCACAGACTGGACAACGTCATCAACAATAAACGCTTACTTGATTTAGGACAAACAGCATAGCCATTATATTAACCCTCCGTCGGTCGCACTATATCTGACAGATACCAGCACATGTTTTTTTCCCGCTTCTTTGACGTTTCACCGCCAAATGCCCCCACCACTTCAGTGGTAGCTTCCCTCCACCCCCCCAACGAGTCAGTGTCAAATCCGGTTTAGTCGAGATAATACCTGCCTTGCTAGACGTTTTGAATCTCTTAGATACGGTGCGACTCTTCCCGTGAGTTTTTTGTTAGTATCTGACAGATACTGTGCGACTCTTCTTGTTTGTAATACGTTACATATTTAACTTTAAAATATGGCCAAAAGACGGTCCAATTTTAATTTAGAATGTGAAGACAATGTCCAAGGTTTGAATGAAATTTTGTTTTGTGATAGTGAAAGTGATTATGAAAATGTGAATGAGTTTGGTGATGAATCGGACACTGAGGGTAAAGACAATGTGGAAGATCGTGTTGAAAATTCTGACACTGAACAGAGTGATGAAGAGTATGTTTCCTCTGCTATTTTGGAAAATAGTAGGCTCCTTGAGCAATATTCATCGTCATCGTTCGAGGAAGTACTGCCCCAGGCATTGACTCAGCAACAACAGGTAAATCGCAATGAAAATATATTTATAACTGCCAATTTTGGTAAAGATAATGTCTTAAAATGGTATTTACGGCCTCGTAAAGAAAATCAAAAAACATTGCCACAAAATATAATACGGCGTCTTCCGGATGTTATTGGTCCCGCAAAACAAAGCAAAACTCCTTTAGAATGCTGGAGCAACTTTTTTACTGATGACATGCTTGAGAAAATTGTAAAATTTACAAATCAGTACATAGAGAGTGTTCAAGAAAAATTTAGTCGTAAAAGAGATGCAAAGTTTACTGACATCCGGGAAATAAAAGCTTGTATTGGGCTATTATATTTACTCGGGGTTAACCACTCGAACAGGCAGAGTTTAGAGGAAGTTTGGGCCACGGACGGAACTGGCATAGAAAAATGTAGGCTAACAATGAGTCTAAGGCGGTTTAAGTTTTTACTTCGATGCCGTCGATTTGACGATTTGACAACAAGAGCTGTTCGCCGACAAACCGACAACCTAGCACCCATAAGAGAACTTTTCGAAGATTTTGTGAGTAACTGCAAAAAAAGTTATTCACTCGGCGAAAACGTAACAATAGACGAGAAGTTAGAAGCTTTGCATTAAAATTTTCGCCTTATGCGATTCCAAAACATTTTATACTAGTACTTTAGAAATATATTGCCAGAGGGACCATGGAAAACTAGTAATAAGTCTGAAGGTGTTGTAAAAAGAATGAGCGAACATATTTATGGAAGTGGCAGCAACATCACTGCCGACAACTTTTTTTCTGCAGTGGATTTAGTAGACTTTCTCAAGTCAAAAAAACTATCTTATGTAGGTACCTTGAAAAAAAATAGTAAAGGGATCCCCGCTGAGCTGAAGAACATCAAACATAGACCACTGAACTCTTCTTTCTTTGTTTTTTCTGACAATAGCTCTATGGTATCGTTTGTTTCGGCGCCGAAGAAGAATGTTCTTTTGATATCTTCACTTCATCACGATGACGAAGTAAGCGAAGAAAACAACAAGCCTGAAATAATTCTTCACTATAATAAGACTAAATCAGGTGTGGACTGTGTTGATAAGCTCTGCTCAACATACAATGTTGCACGCAATACACGACGCTGGCCCATGGTTGTGTTTTTTGCGATGTGTAACGTTGGAGGAATCAATGCCCTGGTTGTATCCTTCGGCAACGGGATGGAATATACTAAAAGATGATGTTTTTTGAGGAAGCTAAGCGAAGAACTAATTGTGGAACATATTCAAAGAAGATCCGAGATCACAGTTAGAGGAGGGATGTCCTGTGCACTTCAAAAATCATTGAAGAGATTTAAGCCAAACCCAGAAGAAGACAGACCGGCAAATGCAGGACAGAATCAGCTAGAAAAACGAGTAAAATGTTGACCATGCAGTGAAGAAAAAAGAAGCCGTGTTACTAAATATATTTGCTACCAATGTAACAGAGCAATTTGTTTAGAGCATGCAGAAAAGGTAAGCATAGAATGCGCCCCAAAACTGAAGATAAACCAGCTTGATGAAGAAGACGATTCAGATAACTAAATCTGTATTTGTAAATTTACAATAATTTAACTTTATAATAAATGATAGTTTGTATTGAAATTTGTTATTATTCAATTTATTCTAACTTTCAAAATACAAAATAACAGTACGATATTTGAAATTAATTTCTAAAAAAAGTGTTTGAAAAAAGCAAATTTTCTGAGATTACGATATAGAAAATTAAAAAGTTTAGATACAAAAATAAATTAATAACTTTGGAAAATTATTTAAAATTTTAAATTTTATGTCATTTTGCTATTATCAAAGAAACCTAAATAATTGAGAAGTAAAACGTCTACGGTATCTGACAGATACCGTGCGACCTTTCATGTCCTTGGATTTTCATAATTTTATAACGGAAAATGTAGCAATCATTTGAGATTTTTTTTGTTCAGTCAGACCGATCCAAGTTTACATTACCAGATATTGTGTATTCAGTTAAGGAGTTAAACTTTCAATAATGATATATGACATCGTGTTAAATATAATTTTAAGTCATCGTAAACCACTTTAAAGTAAAAGTTTCTTATAGATACGGTGCGACCGATCACGTAATATTTTAGGTGCGACCGACGGAGGGTTAAAAGTAGTAAACTTAATCATGTGTTCTAATTATAAAAAATAGTTTTGATTTTAAATCAACTTTTAATCCTACGTTTTTCACTAAACATTAAGGTAATTAAAAAATATTACATAGTTAGATATTTTTATTGTATTTTTAATATCACAAATAATATTAAATCTGGAAATATTTTTAGTATCAATGAAATAGCATAAACATTCAATCTAGTTCTTTATAGAAGAGTAAACGTAAAAGACTTATCTTTCAGTGGCATTTAAACCATAAATATTCACATTGATACATAATTTATAGTATTTAAATTTGGGACTCGTGATGTTAACATTTCTTTTACGTTCCTCCTTCTAACTTTCACTATATGCTTCTCCTCTTTTCTTTTCTATTGCTTTCTGATTAAGTTGTAAATATTTATAATTTTATTTAAAATTATTATTCTGTAGAGTTTCGTTTTAATGAAGAAATGACTACGTAGTTCTAAACTCAAACAACATTACCAAGTTGTTAGTTAATATTTTGTGCATTTGGTAATTTGCAAGCAAAGAAACACAAGACACAGGCGATGGTAAACACCACTATGTTAACAAAATTCGTACAAACTCTTACTTTAATTATACAAACATTACACGTATTAAATAAATATTGAGCTTGATTTGTGAGAAGATATACTTGATAGAATAAACTTTGAACACAAACTCTCACAACTAATACGTTTATTAATTCAAACGCGTTTCAACGACGAAGTCGCCATCTTCAGTGATGCACGAGCAAAAATAGTCACACTATAACTCAAAAGTATAACGCCAATCTCGCTCCGATTTGTCAGCCTTTGTACTAAATAAGTACAGGTGCCCTTGCTGACCTTGAAAATAAAATTTTATAAGATTTTTGTAAAATCCGAAATTCCCAACCATTACACTGGTGTTTCTCGTTGTAATTCATGATATTGATTGGATCACGTATACAATTGGAATGAGTATAGTTTTCACTTTTAGTTTACTCTGAGTGCTTAAAACATAGGTGGTAACTAAGC
>JAGFPH010001363.1:72750-105567 GCA_018207615.1 Philaenus spumarius
CACTTTTAGTTTACTCTGAGTGCTTAAAACATAGGTGGTAACTAAGCTAACAATGAAGAATGTCTATTGATATTTTGTATCAATATGATAAATGGTTCATAATTCTAAAATGTGTACAGAGTACTTTCTACACTAATGTACCATCATTGAGGAGTCAAAATAAGAAGTAATATGAACAATTTTAGGTAACATTGAAAATATACGCTTTAAGATACCAAACCCAATGGAATGTAAATAAGTAAAATTTGTTAGAACAAATTTAAAGTTTTTAGATAAATTACAAATTAATTATTTTTTATTCTCTCTTCGCGTATTTTAGTTTGCGAAATTACAATTATGAAAAATATTAACTTTATGCTTGTAGAACAATACGGTCATATTAGCATAATTAAACGGTAAGAGTTTTTAAAGTATAGGGAAAATAAAGTTTCATCAAAATAAAATCCCTTAGAAATCTAGAACTAGAACATTAATATTAGGTAAAGCTATATATATCACATCTTTGAATGTTTATATAGCTTTGATAATAAATTAACTTTTAATCTAACGTTTTGACTTAAGATTAACGTAATTTTTAAATATGTACCTAGATAAATAAAAAATGTTCTATAAATTAAATAATACTACACTGAACAATTAATTTATCTAGAATAAAATTTAAAAGGCAAATATACTTTAATACAGTCCATGCAATGTAAAAGGGTCGTCTCTGTGTGTACTTTAAACCATAAATATTCACATTGAATCATAATTTTAAATTTGTTACTCGTGATGTTAATATTTCTTTTACTTCCACTTTCCTCCTTCTAACTTTCCCTACCTAATTCTGATATTTTCTTTTCTATTGCCTTCTGATTAAGTTGTATATATTTATAAATCAACTTGAAATTATTCTGTAGAATTGGTTTTGTTTGAACAAATTACTAAGTAGTTCTAAACTCGAACAACATTACTAAGTTATCCTTATATATTATTTTTCAAAGGTATTTGTTTTTGTCGCAATGCCATATCTATCTCAATTCTTCATCGACATTAATAATTTAAACATAACTTTAAAACTTAACTTAAATCCCCGATATTGACGAAAAATAGAAAAGGGTTTAAAATGAATGGTTTCTTTACAGAAATAACAGCGATGTCTGTGTGTGATTTTGCTCAGTAGAACAGCCCGAAAAAAACAGGGCCCCATATCCTCCCAAACTTTGTTTCTAAACAGTGTTTTGTTAGTTACGTATTCTATTAGCTATTTACTATTTTTATATATTATTTTTGAAAGTAATTTTTGTGGAAATGTCGTATATATTTTAATTCTTTATCAAAATTAATGATTCCAATAAATAAACGTAACTAACTGAATTAAATCAGGTAATTAGGATACTCCTAACTTGCGAAAAGTTAGCTCGGGTCAGCTAGTTAATTAATATTTTGTCTATTTTTTTTATATAAAACGACTAAATAATATTTGCACATAAAGAAACAAAGGCACAGGCATTGGTAAATAACATAATATTCCTTAAAAATCGAGTACAAAGTTTAAACTATTTCTTTAATTACTCAAATACTGTTACAATGCACTGAAATAATGAATTAATAGAACACTATTAATCTATAGGGGAAAACTATTAGGCCTAATAGGACATTTTTGTATGTCCTAACATCTTCTAAACACTAAAACTTCTAAACAAGTTGGTTGTGTACTTGAAACTGTAAATGCTAATTACCGATAACATTTGTGTTAACTAGGTTTAAATTTAACTATGTTTACTATGTAACTGAACTATGTTTTTAAGTGATTTAATATTCAGTTTTACACTAACCCGTGGTTAAATCGTGTTTATTATTTAGTTAGTTGCACATACCATGCATTGCACAGCACTCTACAGATACCTGTGTAGCTCAGATCAATATCTTACTGTTTCGTTGTAAACTATATAATTTGTGGGAAATTTACAACTTTCAAAAATATGTTTTATGTTTCAATAGGAGGCACAGTGTTGGAGTAGAAGGAACATTTAAATGACCGAAGGGTGAGAGAAATTTGTTAGAAATATACTCAGTATTCAACTTGGAGAGTTTAACTCTCTGTTTGAACTTCTAATATGTTTCCGTACAGTCTGTAATTAAAAATAAGGGTGATGTTTTTAAAAGCGATGGAAACAAAAAAAGTGTATATTTTAAGGTAAAATGATATTTGTGAAAATGCATTACATAGGAAAAATAGAATGATAACAAAACTCATATTATTTTTATATTAATCTTTACTACATATCTGAATAAACAATATTGGTGAATAAATATTAGTTTACGAATAAAATACTACTTGTCATAATCTGAATAACATAAATCCATTCCCCACACCTTTGGGAAGAGTAGTAAAATCCTAAGGTTTGGATTTTTGAAAGGATAATTAATGCAAAGTGTTGATTTTATTTTAAATAAAATTAATTTAATAAAGTAACATTTAATATAAAATGCCTACTATAGAATATTTCGTAGATCTAGTTTCACCATGCAAATTATGTTTATATTCATATAAACAAAGTTTCTATGGACTAAGGAAAACCCCTGCGTGCCCAGCACGCCAAAAACGTAGGATCCTTCTATACACGTAATCATGTTATGTTTTCTTTATAATAAAGGTGTAGGATTAATAATAACCCCAAAACTAAGATGGTAAATAATGTTAAACGTTCAAATAAAATTATTTCGTATATTTCATAACAGCAGTTACAATAAAGGTTAAAAGAACAAGAAAGGCTCAGGTCTACACTTTAAAATGTTAACCTAAAAGTTAGAAATACAAAAATAATCGCTTCAAAATTGGAAATCAGTTGTTAAGGGAAATATTGGAGCAAACAGCTGATTTATCTGTTATTTTGTTCAATTTGTTGCTGTGGTAATACATGTAAATACATGTGTTGGTTCATCACTATAGGCCTAACCTAAGATTTTTTTCCGACTAAATTTACAAATGTTGAAATATTTTAAACAAAATGAATTATAGTCTATGATACTCAGGGATAGTGTAGCTTTTTATTAGTAAAACTATTTTTTCAATCGGTTCAGTAGTTCCAGAGATTACGCCCTACATACAAACAAACAAATTATACCTCTTTACAATATTAGTATAGATAATAGATACACTAGGGTAACCTTACTCTAAAACAATATAATGAGACGTATCATAAGTGCTACGAACACAAAACTGTATCTATCTGTTTTAAATAGTCGTAGACTTGTAGACATTATATTTAAAAATACTGATACCGTGACCACTATACAAAAATTATATTCGCACCACAATACAGACAAACATATCGGTAAAGTTATTTTCATACGATATTATTTATTGGTACAAAATTTACTTAATTAGTATTGGTGCTAATTGAAACACATTAATTTTATAACCTACCGACTGTAATCTACTTACTGCAATTATATTCAGAGTGCTTTGACAACCGCGTTGATAAACCAATTACATGAATATAGGGTAATTTAGATTTATAATAGTTAACAAACTGCATCAGAGAAATATAATCATATGTCTAGTATTACGTTTTACAAAGAAAACGTTTATACATTGAGGAAAACTTAAACGTTTCTAGTCAAAGTTAGTAAAAGTTCACGCTGATTGTATGTTTGGGTTTTTAATGTTTTCTTGTGCTGTTTACAGGGTGTATCGAAAGTCTATGAACAAACTTCATGATATTGTTCAGGATACATGTAAGGCTAAGGTAATCCATTGACTCAATATTGATTTATTTGTTATGGCTAGTGTGTAATATATTTTCATACTAGTACTTTCTTGTAGAAAAGTGATCAACATTTAGTTTTAATTACTTGTTGAATTTTAGATAAAAAAATTTAATTAGAAATTATTCAACTAACCTCTGATTGCGCCATTGAAATTACAAAAATTAGTATAAAGTAATCAATATCTGCTATTTACATATTTAATAAAGCATCCTTAGACGAGGAATGTTGAAATTAAATTAGAATCTCTTGAGGTTAAACATAAACACAAAATACATTTTCGTAAAAAAAAAACATGTGCAGGTTTTGGAAATAATTTTAAAAATATTTACAACTTTGGAAATTAAATTTGTAAATAATTGTATTACAATTACTACACTTCGGTTACACACCCGAATTTAGTCAAGTAATTTAAGTGTAGGGTTATCGTTAAAACTGTTTTACAATGTAATTAAATTAATTTATATCCATAATTATTCACTATTTAAATCCTTAATCTTAAAAGTAGTCCTTCTTGCTGAAAATAATAACTGCATGTCGATTTGCATAACAAATGTTATAAGTATAGAAAAAAAGCAATAAAATGTTTTGTTCCAAAATATTATAAGGAAACAATTTTCATGGTTAAATTTTTAAATATAAGCTAAACATTATATTGTTTATGATAACCTTATATTTTATAAGATAATCGGTAGTGTATTCTAGAATTTATCTATATTATTTTGGTATAGAATGATAGATATTGAGTCATTTTTTTATATATAGTTTTAGTGGTTAGTGGTCTATTATTTATCTCGTAAACTCAACTTCTTGTGACATCAATTACAAAACTAAATATAAAAGAACCAAGTTGTTTAAAAGTTCTCCTCTATTTAAAACTGTTATATTAAATTTTAAGATACTAATATTTCAAAGTAAGTTCTTAATAATGCTGTCACCAACCCCTGTGCTTCCCACTTTCGTTGTGGCTGTATAATGACATTACTCTTTATTAATAAACTGTAGCACTTTCTAAAGATAGCGCTCTCTGTGATTGTATTGACTCTTTTTCTTCTTAAATACATTCTCTCATAGTAATTTATTTAGCATTTTCTTCTTTATTAAGCTTTAGTAAGAAATGTATGGTTTCGGTGCAGACAATTTTTTTAAAGAGTAAAATCATTTCTAAATACTAGGTTTACCGGATTGGATCTGACATTTTTAGAGTCCTGTAGAATATAAGAATATATTTCATGATTTGTGTAGTTAGACCTATTGTAACTACAGACAGAATATCTTAACAGGATTTATTAAATGATAAACATGCAATTTGAAAAAAATACAAAGCATGATAGAGTTATTAAAATAAATTGGTAACAACAAACTACATTCCTGCACCAAATGTTTACAGATGAGTTCCACATAGAAACAAGAAATAGTACTTAGAGTTAAGAGACGTAGATCGAAAATACTCTTACCCTGTTGATAAATAACGCAGCAAAGTCTCCTCCTGCTGACATAAACATATAATTTTACAGCAGAAGTTTTGTTCTAGTGAGAGCATACAATATTTAGAATTGAAACAATACTTCTTCACAATGAGTTCTGAGCATATTGCCTGCAAGTTCCTTTAACACCGTTAGCCTTAAGGTTGTGCAATAATATTACGAAACAGTCCCATACATAATTTGTATATCATACAATTTCGAATATTCATATAATGTTTTATAATGTGCAAGAAATCTTATACTTCGTAGATGAAAAAAATAAAAAATTAATAATGTTCACTAAACAAGACGAAGAACATGATTTTCATTCGAGTTATTTGAAAACGGTAAAAAATAAGGGTGAATTTAGTTATCTACTCTACATTTTACCTTACAGCAAATTGAAATGTTGTATGTAATGTTGTGTGGTAGTAGTTTTAATAATAATAACAAAAACATAAATTCCTTGATCGAATCCGTTAGCAATTAAATCAATACCGTATATTAAGTACAGTTCATGTAATCTATTCATTTTTCTTATTATCTAATCATGTAATAAATTATAACATATAAGAATGAGTGGACCTCCTTTCCAGGTGGTATTTGACTATGTCTTTAGTGTTTAATCTTAATTTGATGAGAATCTCTACTCAAAGAAAGATTTTTCCACATTTTATAAACTGACTGATAGACTGATTCATAAAACAAATTGTAATTTATTATAAGCAGTTTATTATTTAATAAAATTTATTTTAAAAAATGCGTTATTATTTGTAAACCACTTGTTTGAAAATTTTAAGAATTAAATAAATGAACTTAACTTTTCTTAGGCTATATATTACGTTTAAGTTTTATTTTATTATGTGTAAATATAGTACTTACTTTTTGCAAGTAGAAGGTAAATTAAGTACGGTATTATATACTGAGTATGAATGCAAGATGTGAGCTGTGAATTTAATAAAGCAAAATTGTGTCTTTTTTAAAAAACATATTAATAGGATTGACAAGTAATTTATTTTGTAGTTATTCTTAGTAGAAATGTCAATGATTGTGCAAAAACCAAATAGCATAATATCCGAAAGTCTTCGACAAAAAACTCAGACTTTTGTGACTCTAATTAAACTAGGTACTAAGTAAACAACATACTAGGCTATGGTTTAATTAGTTTCTTTATATTTAATACAATTTACCTTAACAAGGCTTAGGATTAAACCAAACTACTTATTGCAATTATTCCTCTCCTGTAATAATTACCCATGAATGCACACTGCTTTTTAGCGTTGCCAGTAAATGTAAGGAAACCCTCTAATAATGGCAAGTCCCCTCTTCTACTATATTTAGTTTTTAAATTTGTATACTAAATTTAACGTTTAACTATAATGGAGAACACTGCCAAAGAATTGCTAGCAAACTAAACCGTATTAGCTTTGACCACTTTAAGCAAATGTTTTTACACAATACAAAAAGTATTTACTTGAACATGTTTTATTTTGGTAATGGTAATGTTTAAACAGTTTTAAGTAACCTATACTTAATTGATACAGAGGTTTTCTTTTGAAGATTTTAGGAACCTATAAATTATATTAATTATACACATACGATCATAAGATCGTATTTATCAATAGAAAAACATTAACGATTTATTTACACCGAGAGGATAATACAGTAGGAGGATTAGTTTATAATTTATTTATTTATATATACCTTAGTTACGTCACAATAAACTTACAACGGACGTGCAAATTACACTTATATATTTAGAATATAAATTTGCACTAGAGTCTGGAACAAGACAAATCGACGTATCTGATATTTAATATTTACTTTGGAGCTTTTTGAATATATTTTTGAAGAAATTAGTAATCGAAAAATAAGAAAATCATAAAACGTTTAGTAGTTTTTGACAGTGTAGCTATGTAGTAATTTCTAATGTATATTAGTAACTAATCCATATATTTTGTTTTGTATCTATTTATAGATCAAGTAATATTATATACATATACTTTAAATGAAAATATTTATTTTGGCCAATTTGAAATGTAAATTTTTGGATCTTTTAAAATAAAATCCTGAAAATAAAAAACTTACAATATTTATGTTTATGGATATATAAAACCAAATTGTGTTTTATTTAAACTATGACTCTAATACACGGGCAATTTTTGCAATACCGTTGGCGTTTGAGAAATATTAATCAATTAACTATTGAATTGTATTTTTAAATACTGGTTAAATTACCACTAATCAATGTAATGTAAACGCAGTTATAACAACTATAATTCAGAAGTAGAAATTTCAAAATTAAAATTTGAAACTGCAAATATGTTTGTCATACACTTATTTAAAATTACACTTAACTGAGTATAATTCTTAATTTGTTTTAAACAAATTCTTCTCGTTTTGTATAAGAATAAAAATATAGAGTTTTTATTTATAAAAATAAGACGAAATATGTTCCACTAGGAAACAATAAATAGGTTCTATAGTCAGTAGCGAAGATCCAATTTAAGTAATAGATCAACCCCTTTTCTCTAATGCAAGGGCGACAAAGCATAGAAGTAAATAAAGGAGTTAATGAGTCCCATGGGGATTCCAATCTAAACTCAATGCTTTGCAATTTTCTTTTAAATTCTTTCTCTCCTTTTCCTTATATTTTATACCCAACTCGTAAACTTAGCCTATACCATTTAAGCTTTTCATACTCTATATTCGTGATAGTGTACACAATCATATTACAAAAATAATGCATGTGAACATCATTTTTATTTAATTTGATTCCTTTTTGAAACTGTACATGGTAACATGTTATATTTCAAAGTATTTTTGGCGGAGGTGAACAAAATTTGTTTTACGAATACCTTGACGGGTTTGCACAACAAGGTTATCTGGGATCGCCCTCGTGCCGACACATTAGAAACAACACATGTTTCTCTGGCCTCCATTAGTTGGACAAAGTATGACCTGACAGTATCACTTTCTGACCAATCGAGTCCCTTCTGTAATACTGTTTAAAGTAGTAATTTTTCTTCTAACTCCTTACATATTTCTTAATAATTCTTCCTTCGGCCCATTGACACTTTGATGTATCTTTCAATAATTTCTCACTTTTCAATACCTTGCAACATAAGCGGAATTGTGTTTTCCGGCACTACCTCCTCTTCTATCTCGCTTTGTAGCTCTTCTTTTTGCGACTCTACTTCTTTACTATTGCAAAGGGTATGCTCTAGATCATCTCCTTGTCCACATGTATTACATAATATGCTATTCTCAATTTTCTTACATTTCCACAGGTAATGCTTAAACCATCCATGCCCGGTAAGTGTTTGCGTCACATAGAAATTTAGTCCCAGAAAACTGTGCATAGAACTTCCGGTGTTTGATTTGTCCCATTCTTCTTTCCACCTATGAATAACCCTCTCCATAGCTTCCCTAATTGTTATGATCTTTGTTTTATTTCCTTATGTTCTATATATATTTATTTTCTCTCCTTAACTAAGAAGTACTTTGGTAGCACTTGCTGACACCGTTCGATATGCTGCCGCTATCCTTATGGCGGCGCATCTTTGCACTGTAAGTATCCTCTTCCTACACTATATCTTCTTTTACAAGGCTTATGCCCAAACGGGTGTGTCATGTAGCATTTGGATTGTATTACAGTAGCCATAACCAACAATAATTTCTTCTTCATACTGGGTCCAGCTTTATTTGGCATAAACCTTACCAACTGGCCGCCGAAATGTACATCACTGAGTGCTACCTATTTTAAATATAGGCCAAAACTTAGGTTTTTTTATACTATGCCTCGAAGTATGACAATTGTTCTTTCCAATCTATCCTTTGTCCCTCCATAACGCCTCAGTTTTTCTGATAGCCATCTCTAGATGTTTACTTTCCAGCCATGCTCGGACACTGTGAATACTTTGAGTTATATATTTCAAAGTTTACTGATACTTAAAATTTCGAAAGAAAACGGAATATTGTGTGCTTAAAACCAGAGCCCACATACTTTAATTTATGTTTCCGAAATATTTGTATCCGTTCAATTGACAAAACATGTTTTGTTTATACAAGAATTGTGAACGAAGTTAAATATAGTTTAACATTTTCATCAGCACAACCTTAGTATGAACCACAGAAAACAATAATTTTATAAATGTGTATTCATCCGTTTACTTTGCTCACAAAACGTCATGTTAAGATTTCCGCAAAGTAAAACAGGAAGAAAATCGAAACAGAAAAGCATCTGTTAAATTTTTCTGGTTTTAACTAATAGTTAAAAAAAAAGAAAAAAAAGATTTAGTGTCTTTTTTCTTAAAATGCAATTTTGTTGTCTTTGTCATTTATTATTATTTGCGTATATCTGTGTCTGGAGACCGTGTTTTTCATTCAGTTTCTGTAGTTTTATATTTTCTTGTCATCGCAGCGCCAATATTATAGTTCTGGGTTTCTCCTTATTTACTTTTATTTTCAATTTAGAAAACTAATATAGGCTTATCGTCAATGTTTTGGTTTTTATAAAAGTTTAAATATGGGTTCGTTTTAATTGTTAACTCTCAAAATATTTTTTTTATACAAAATGATTGAAAATAATAGAGAAACAATTAAAAATTCGTTTTTCATTGAATTGTTAAATAGTTTGAAACGTATAAGTGTGTTTCTTTGGTTTCATAATTTGCTTACATGCAGTTACTTGAAATAATATCTCTTAGTTATTGTTGTAGAACTGTTTTTGTATTTATTTAACGTATATAACACTATTTAGCCACAAGTTGAATTTTGTACATAGTTTAAAATATGGAACCAATCTTGTTAATATTATAAGTGATAAGAGCTTATTAGAGCTTATTTTTATAATTTAATTTGTAATAAAATTGTATGTGAGTGCCTTAATTCTATATAGTACGTATTCTCATTTTTGTAAAATTATACCCTTTTCATGCTTTCCAAGGCAATACGCGTTGGAATTTATTTAGAGTTCCTTATCTTAGGATCAATGTTTTCCGTTTAAGTAGAGAAAAATACTTGGATTCTTGCCAACTAACAGCTTTGTCTCCAAGTTTTACCTTTAAACTCAGCACATAATTCTTAAAACAAATAAAAGAGCACTGTGGCGACAAAATCACACTGATTTAAATAAAAACCCCGAACCAAAAAACAAAACAAAAAATAACTAAGTTATGTATAATACGTTACCCTTAAGTACATTTCGATGACATGGTCATCATCCTCAGAGGGTTTTAACACTACTCTCTTGGGTATTTAAGGGCATTTACATAAATCTTGGTAAATTTGACTTACATCTGTTTGGTTTTATATCATATATGTAATATTTAAATATACAAATTCGTTAATGACTTGTATAACGCCTTTCGGACTAAGACCTTTGCATTAAAATTCTTCACATATTATCTAAATTATTTATCAAAATCCAACGAATCATAAAAAAAAACTGGATTTATGTTATAAATTGTGTATATACATGATTATATAAATGCTGAATATAATGCTGTATGATGGAAGTTCTCTTTAATTAAAATCTCATAAAACTTAAACATGTTTGTTATTTTTAACGAAACTGCATATATGATGTATTAATCTCAAATAATTCGACCACTCAGCTGAGTTATAATTAACAGCTGAATTAAGCGAATATTCATAAAGGGTGCTGATAAAAGAACTTGTAAAAAATATATTAGTCAAATTTGTTTGCAGCTTAGCTTCCAAAAACGGCTCCCTTGCGTCTTCTCGTTGCGGAAACCTCGCTTTGAGAGTTTGAACCTCGACTTTGCAGCCTAACTCACAAAAATAACTTTGCGAGTTTGAATTTAATTTTTAAAAATTCTTTAGTTAACTTTTCTCTTGTCTTAAGGACCTTTTATTTACATTATACAGTTTTTTGAATTTATTCAAAAAATAAAATTAATTCCTTTTATTTCTCTGTTTAATAGTTAATATATTTTTATTGGTTACTTTGTTTGACAAACTTCATTAACCATGTTACATACTTTAGCATCTTCAAAACAACTTCCATTAATTTAAAAATAATGTCTATTGTTCTATAGGCTTCATGTTACATTTGGCCTACTTCGATCTACCTTGGATTTTGAAAGTCTGCTTTCTTAACTTTGTATTAGCTTGTCTGAAGGACTTAATAGATTTTACTTTTATTTGAAAAAATATCGCATTGAGCGGATAGGCCTAATTCTATTCCATCTCAATGTGTACCAATTTACCAAATCGGACTTAAAATTGAACCGTTAGAGTGCTAATACAAACATATATATGACATCAAAAAACTTGTTCTGGGCGCCATGAACAGTGCTCATTAAACACTCACGACCTTAGATCTCACCATAAGAGTCACTGCAATAGCTCATCATTCCGATTGAAATTCGATAAAAAAGCAAACAAAAATGTTTTATTCGAAGAGGAAACATAAGCTATGCCAAATCGTGTTTTAATTTGTACCTTTACTCTAGGTTTTAGATTAAATTAATTGTTTAAACTACTAGATAATTGTTTCTCTTTATAACTGGTACCTATAACATATCTTGCTAACTTTTAATAGACAAGATTTAATAACCGATATTGATAATGCATAATTATTGCATTATTTATTTGAAGATATTTGTTTTAAAGTTATGGTCAGGAAAATTCCGATTTTAATTTCGAATACTACAATACACTAAAAACCAACCTATAAAACATTTCCTAATTACTTAAAACGTAATACACTTTGACATATATTCAACTAAATTTTCTCCTTCTCTTTCTATTCGCTACAAAGTGGGTCTTAAAGAGTCATCGTCCTTACTTACAATTTATCGGAGCTTACGCTGAAAGCCCTATTGAGTATTTTGAAGGCATTAAGGTCTTAATATCTTCCTTCAGAGTTAAGCCTTCACTTAACCTATATCATTAAATGTGATACAGCCATCGAACACAATTCAAGAACACGATTATATTATAAGGAATGTATTGTAACTTATCATACAGCTCATGGAAGCGTATTAAATATTTCAATAAGGTTTGTGGTTGAGAGCTGACAACTTACTGTTTGTCATTCTACCTTTGTATACTAATTATGAGAACGATTTGATACAAAATTTTAAATTATTGTCGAAATTTTTACATTAATGATAAAATGTGCATGAATAAACATGTTATTCCATCATGTTATTGTACAAATTTCGACAAGAAATTGAAATTTTTTATCAAATAGTTAATCATAATTCATCTTGCCTGAAGTTTAATTTGTGAAGAATGTATTATAACAATACTTCAATAGACGTGACATAGAACGGTTTTCGAGGTATAGACAATAATATCGGCTTGAAGTATAGGTGGAAATTAAGAAAATAATAATTTAATTATTTATATTGTTTCATATTTACGCCTGTAGCTTTAATGTATTGTTAATAATTACCCTTTTTATTTTTTATCGATGCTGTCGAAGCATCCTGATGATGTCAATCAGAGTTGACGATCGAGCCTTATCGAGAACGTAAACGACCACACGGGTAATTTTAAATGTATTTATTTTTAATGTGTTCCAGTGTGTTTTGTGTTAAAGTATTTGTGTAATAGCTATTATGTACATTTGATAATGACTGAACAATAGTCAAAACACATCATGTAAAGAGATGAATCTACAATATATATAATTAATATGGATTGTTTGACAGCATCGAAAAACAAAGAGAATCAAAGAAGGTAATTAGGCTATAACTATTGCAATTGTTTATTTGGAAAATACACAGGTAGAACAACAGGAAGGTTTATTTAGGGAGATCTAAGGATATGTATTTTGTTTATTCTTTTTAAGTGCGTAATGTACTTAATGTATTTATCTAGGCATGTGTATGTATTTAGTTTACTGTTGCTGTTGGCAGATGTGTGTCGATTAATGTTTCATTTCAGTCAGGTTTTCATATTTAATAATTTCTGTAATGTGTGTGTGTTTGAGTGCGTGTGTGTATGGTTTGTAGAATACATTTGAATAATTCTTTACATTTAAAATATATGCAAATCAAGTTAAAGTGTATGTTATGTGGGAAGAATACAAAGTGTATGTATTTTAGCATTTCAAAAATAATTCGATCACCGCTGACGTGATTAAACGAATTTCGAATATTAAATTTGTATCTTTTAGGGTTTCAACCAAATATTTAGAAAATTGGTTCTTATGCAAGTACGAACAAATGTATAGAATGTGTTTGCAAATCAGCTCCCAACCTCGGCTCATGAGCTGCTTCGTTCCGCCTGCATTGGAAAACCTCGATTTATGAGTTTGCACCTCGACCTTGATGAGGCCTTGGATTTTGGAATGCTTTGCATTCGTAACAGATGCTGCCCCAAGTTAAAATCCACTCGTTTATTTTAAACAATTAATAGTATAGTATTTTACGTATAGGTTGTGTAAAACAATCTAAATATGCAGAATAATCTCATATGTTTCTGTTTCCATAAACCTCAAACAAGAGTATACCAAATTTAGACCAAATCGGATGGGAAATCCTGCGGTTTGATAGCGAACACATATATACAAAAATATACCTAAACCTATATAAACTTATTCAGAGTGTCCTCGAAGTTATTGGTCCCCTTTTCTCGATTTGTACCTGGGATCAAGAAAACACATTTCATAATATACAAAATGGGTCTACAATACTAACTTTTTCGTCTGTCGGTATGTGTTTTTTACAAAAAAAATCATAGATCAAGAACAGTTTGAGGTAGAAGCTTAAAATGTAGTAAGAAGGAGTATACCTACTGTACGAGTGTGCGCAAATAAATTACAAACATTTTAATAAACACTTTTTCGTAACACTATTTAAAAAATTTAAACCTAAATATCTCATAAACCGTTGATTAGTCTAATGATTTTCAAAAATAAAAAAAAATATACAAATTTAAGACTAAACCAATGATTTCATATATATATTTAAAAAAATCAGATGGAAAATAAATACAATATGCATTTTTAAAATCGGTGTAATTAAAATCATTCATACCAATTAATCGTTATGTATCATACATACGATTTTATTTTAAAAAACATCTTTAAGATTGGGCATTAACACTCGGCATGAATATGTAAATTTACAATGAAATTACAGAACAATTATTAATTATTCTTGAATTACACCTTAGATTACCTCAAGTTCAGACATCTTTTTCAGCAATTTTCCATATAAACTTCAATAGCATTTGAACTAAATAATGTTGATCCGTCCGGAAGCAAGGGTACTTTTAGTGTAAAATGTAACGAAGAGCTAGCCTCTGATTATTTTATCGTGTCTTAGGAGTCATATATGTTCAGTGTTGTGTTAATGTGTTTTACTTAAGTGACCTGCACCTGACGAAGCCGACTGTGGTCGGCGAAAGAGCTGTAGTGTTTTTCACGATAATTAAGAATTGCTCCGACTACTAAGAAAGGTAAAAATCTATATATATTTAAAAGAATTTTAAGACTTTTAGTTTTGGTATTTTTTTAGACGACTAACTGTTTAAAAGTTAGAGGTTTATAAATTTTTAAAAACACCCTAACTGAGTGGAAGATATTTTTCTATGGAAACGTTTTGAACCAATCAAAACGTTCTTAACACTAACAATAGATTGTTTAGGCAAAATATTAACTTTTAAAATCAAAAAATACCGATTTTTTTAATTGTTTAAACTCCTAATACAGATTAACTAAGTGACAAAACTAGAAATTAGTCACACATTAAAAATAAAGTTGGTACCGGTAACATATGTTTACAATATTATGGTTTTTAAAACAGCCAAAAACAGTGATAATCAGCAAAACATTTCTTGACTTATTAGGATTTGTTCGCAGATTTATAACCGACAACTCAAACTAAAATTATTGGAATTTTTATCGTCCTTATTTCTTAAATTATATCTATGATTTAGAATATACACGCAATGTGTATAACCAGAGTTCAAAGTAAATAGTGAGTTGTATATTAACTACAGAAGACAATATAAACATCTGCTAATGACAGCCATTGTAAACACAAAGCATCTAATTTGTTTTAATGGTTTACCTGTTGTCCTGAAATAACAATGAGAGTGTTAAATTTAGTCATCTACATGCACATCGTTAATACGTGAATGACTTTAGATGTTAATCTACTTCACACATGTATTATGCAGATTGAGAAATTTATATGATTTTATGTATTATAAATATTAGGTTCAAAAAATTTTATTGCCAGGTAACGAATATTATGAAATAATAATGTACTCAATGTAATTATGATTTTCATTTTTTAAACTTCACTTTTAAGTTAATAGTTGAGTGCTCTACCTTCAATGTTTAAATTATTATTTTTGTATAATTATTGGAAGTACAAACGATTAAAATGTGTCTTTGGCTTATCATCGTATTTCTGTTGTTTTGCTAACATTTTTGAATCTGTTTCGTTATTGGTTAATTTATAGGAAAACAAATAATCGTTAAATATAAATAATTTATGTAAGAGTGGTTCTTCCGTGGGTGTCGGTCTATAACTCCGCAACCCTCCCCTGCAATTCCAAACCAAAAAATTATTCAATGATAGGGGATGGAGGGTTGCCATACCATATAACACCCATGGAGCTGCGATTGTTGGTTGCTTAGTTGCAGCGGAAATACATAGCTATAAGCAACCACATTTATTATATACTAGCTGGTATCTGCGGATGTGATAAAATAAATTAAACTAATATCTAGGAAATATAGTGCCATAACATTATATACAATTAAAAAAAAAAAACAATTTTAGATTGGAGTTTCATTGCTTAAAAACACTAAGTGAGTTTCACCGAAATCGACTCTTTTAAGCCTACGTAATTTATTACCTATGCACCAATAAACTCTAAAAACCCCGAATTCCGATAGTTCGTTACTTATAACTTCCAAACTAACATAAAAAATATAAATATATTTTTTATTGTTGGGCCTATTTAAAATCTACGGGTGCATTTCCCTTTATTGCATACTGTTTTGAAATTATATATTTAAGGCTTAAACCAGCGTATACATTAAATTAAAACACAGACGATCTTGTCAAAGTATTAATATTTTAATCCAAATTTGTTGTTTTATTTATAATGATTTTATGTCACGTCTGGTTTTTACGTATAATGGTAAACCCCAAATTTTTTTTTTATAAAATTTCAATTTTTAAGAGAAACTCTTAATATTTCCCGGTTAAAAATTAGTCTAGGTAATCTCTAAAACGTTCTCTACATGAAAATGAAAGTTTCTTCAAAATTGGTTCAGCCCTTCCGCTGATTAGCCCAGACAAAAACAAAAAACAAAAAAAAGACAGGGAGACAAATGCATGCATGTTTAGGTTTTGTTAAATTGTGAATAATCATAGGCTATGAGCTTAGAATAAAGTTTTTATTTTGAAATCAAAGACAGAAGCATCAATTTTATTTATATGTATAGATACCGAAAGCTTTTTTTTCTATGACTCCGCAACTCACTAACACAGTTCCATAATAGTTTTATAGTATGGTAGCACTTCATCTCCCATCCTGGAAGAGGTTTCGGTTTAGAAATGTAGCATTGGAGGTATGCGAGTCAAAAGAGTGCAACACGGCATTGGTCTTCTTATGGAAGTGTGAAACAGATGGGAATCGAGTGCCGAAGTGACTGATACATGCCGGGGTGTTCTTGAATATTCTTGAAGGTTACACAATGTTCTAGAATATTCAATGCTGTTCCAAACAGAATGTTCTAAAATATTCCAGAATTTTCAGGAATCTTGGAGAATGTTTTTGAATGTTCCAGAATATTATATTATCTTCCATAAGGTTTGCTATAGTTCTAGAATATTCCATTATTTTCCAGACAGAATGTTCTAGAATGATTCTGAATATTCTAGAATGTTCGGGCATATTTGAAAATGTGTTGGATGTAGAATGTTCGAACAGGTTATATAATCTTCTAGAAGGTTCTACAAACCGGAAGCGTGCTATGAAACACTTGGCAAATATTACTCTTAAGTTATATTCACTATACGAGAGAAAAGCTATTTCCATTTCGACTATTTTCGTTTAAGGTTTAAATATTGTTTGTAGAAAATATTTATGGTAAAATATATTCAAAGACGTAAAATAATACACATCAATCAAACTGATGGAAACTTTTATTTGTTAGCTTACTTACGCATAGCTGATCATATTTCATGATGTAAGCCTAAATGTTAAACATAAAATATATTGATTTGGATGAAACTCAGTGATACGTTTTTTTTTGCCAGAAATCTTTCATTACATGATATAGCTTTATAATCTGCCATTGAAGTCGTTTTTACCCCTGCTAGTCTAAAATATTAACATTTATGCAGAAGTATATCCAATATTAGAAAACCTTCAGGGTAATATCTATGTTTAGAGAAATGGAGAAAATACCAATTACAATTAAATTATTTAAATAATACAATATCATTTATTTCTCATTGAAAATATCTACAGGGTATTGAATGGAAACAAAAACAAATCTATAAATTAGCTTAGGATTACTGGTAATTTGATTTCCATTCTATCCATTATATTACGGATGTAGATATTAGTGAAAATCATGGGTAAATAATGTACAGAACTAAAATAAAAAAGGCTTACAACTTAAATTTAAGTAAACTGCAAGTTTCCTAATGTCATGCTACTAAAAAAATTTTAAATTTATTTTACATAAAAATTATAAAAACTTAAAAATCAAAATAAACACAATTTTTGAAGTGAAAACTTCTTTAGCGGCGTTGGGCACTTTTTGCTTGGGGAAAAAGCATTGAATTCGCGACCGTTACCACTCGAGATATAGTATGTATTATATATATATATATATATATATATGTATGTACGCAACGCGAATATACTACATAGCACTTCTTATTGGGAGAGGAAAAAGCATCAAACTCGCGACCGTCACCGCTCGAGATATAGTATATGTATGTATATATATATATATGATATTTGTGTTATATGTATATTAAATACCAAAGTCAGCAAAGTCATTAATGTTTTAAATTATTTTATCCTTATTCCTCCTCCTCTAATATTAGTACGGACAAAAAAATATAAATTGGTCATAGAAGTTATCACTTCCAACGTGTGGTCTTAAGCACACTATTTTTTTTTATTTTTTTAAGTCATAAAGTTGTAACCCACAAGACTCGACTCGTTACGTACACAATAAACAAGGCTTGTCTGTGCTTATGTACCACTAATATTAAAGATGTATTGTACCAAATGTTGACATGGCAACCATTAGAAGACATAAGAATTGTTTTGATTATTGATTTGACGTATATTATACGCATATATAACTGTTTGTATAACTACTAATTAATTATGTTTATTAATTGTTATTATTGTTAACTTTTAATTAGTTATAATACATTTATTCAAGAACATCGCTTATTTTTTAAAGTTAAAATTTAATTGTATTATAAAAATCCTTGAATTTTCGGATTCGTCAAAATCGAATGAACGTAGGATCAATGTTCTGTACCTAACAAGCTAAGAGGGACACTTGGACCGAAGCCAGGTATTGGCTTTACCTTCAAACGCACAAACCCTTTCGTTGCTTTACCTTACAGTAGGAAACTTTTAATTTGGTTTAAAATATGTGGTTATGTAAATAGCATTACATCTAGAAATAAATAAATACATATTTAAATATATATACAAAATTAAGGTATAGCTGAAAAATGTTTACAACCAAATCGGTCAGTTCCAAAACTTACTAAGTCCTTATTAAAACATGTTACAGGAAGACCAAACAACTACTACTACAGCTAAACCAAAGTTTTCTAAGCATACAAAAATAGACATTATATATATATTGCTGAAAACACCTTACACTTATTTTAAACATAGTTTTAACCCTATAAGCGTCAGGCAACGAGAATTCTCGTCGATTGCGTTCGGCTACATACCGGCATCCAAGTGTCAGGCAACGAGAATTCTCGTTGATGCATTTAAATCAAAATTGGTGAATCAAAAATAATAGTAAGTATATCATATTACATATCATTGTAATCAGGACATTCTGACGATTAATTTGGTATATTGTTTATTACACTATCTCTTATATAACTATCTCGCAAAAAATACACAAAAGTTCAAAACATGACAAAAGCGTTAGTCTGTTTCGTGACAGCAAAAAATAAACGGAGTTTTTCTCTTACCTTATCATAGACTAAATATTGTCTGACAAACAAGTTAGTTATGTGATTGCACAGATTGAGACCTGCATATTTTGTATTTATAATTCAATTATTTTTATTATTTTTTCAATACCATTACTTTTGAAAATTTGGTTTAAAAATTTATTTATTTTACTGTTTGCAAAGCAAAAAGTTTCAGAAAATTAAAAAAAATATTTATTCTGTATAGCAATGCTAACCATACTTTTCTAAACAAGAAAATATATAATAGTATACACTTTACTTGAATAGGCTACATTATATAGAGTTTTCAATATATACAGGTAATTTTTTGCAAATTGCTCATTTTTGTTATTTTACCCCAAAACAATGTTTTTTTTAGAAAGTAAGTTTTTTGAATTGTTTTTTGTAAATAAATGTTTTTTCTACATTTTGTACGATTTGGATTTATAATTTAATTTTTTTCCCTATTTTTCCAAGAGCCCTACATTTGAAACTTTGTTTACCGATTTAATTTGTTTTCCGTTCAAAATGCAAAATAAGTTAGAGACAAAATTTTTAAAATATTTTATCTACACAGAAATCTTCTTCATACTTTCCTGAACAATAAAATGTATAATAGTGTACACTTTACATGAATAGGATACATTTTATAGATGTTTAAGTGATAATGTGTTCAAGCAGTGAAAAAGTGCCTGACGCTTAGAGGTATATCTAGCAGTAATTGGCCTGACGCTTATAGGGTTAAAAGAATTCAGTTAGTTTTGAAAGAAAAAAAAATCATACTGATTTATTGAGTTTTTTTTGAACTGGTTATTTCTTTTTTTTTTATAGAGTATTGCTGCAGTAAGGAATTAATTTATTGAGTTTTGTTGAAGCCTAATATCTACCCTAACTTTTAACTTTAAATATTTCTGATCCCTAAATATCGAAATTAAATCTAAATTAGTTACCGTATCTGAAATATTGTATTGTTTAAAAAGGTTATAAACAAAAATATTTTTAATAAAACTCTCAAAATCAGAAGTTAAATTAAATTTACAGAATAAAGTCTCCTTCTAATAATAAAATTGTATCTCCCATTATCGTCATCTTCAACTGGACTGAGTTGTAAGTTTGTTCAGAGACTCAAAGCTTGTCCAGTATGTCCAGTCTTCTCCATTGACCTTTGTTATTATTATTTTTTACACCTTTTTTCTACCTTTTTGGAATTGATGCTAACATGATTAGGTTTGGTTATTGTAACGATTTTGTACCCTTATACCAAGCCCGAGTGCCTTTCCTAAGTTAGTTATATAAGCAATCTCCCCTTGCACTTTGCCTGTACTGCATTCTTTTTCCCTCTTATTTAGTTAAATCTCTTGCACAAAGAAAACTGGAAGTGCCACAGTCAGCCGGGGTTTTCACAACTCACATTGTTGCTTCCTTCCAATCATCAACTTCCACATCTTTTGACAATTGTACAACAGTAGCTGATTCATTAAAGATCAATAATACAGTAAGCTGTATGAAGAAGGTGTACGATTGTTTCCACAATAAACATCCACATTATACGAGTTCGGTAGTTTAGTTGCAGTACGTGTTATGGTATGAATAAATGTTCCAGAACTAGTGAGTTTTGAAACAGTAGGCTACAGTTCGTTCTGAAATATGTGAGTTTTGTTGCAGTGATAAATTTTTAAATAATAATTATTAACAAATTAGATAGTTTTGGAACAAACCGATTACACCATTACTTGTACTACAGCACTGCCTGTCAAATTACATTGAAAATAAAAAACCCCAATTTTGGGAGTAAGTGAGTTGTGGAACTGAGCGACTCTATTGGTAAAAACTACACACAAATAATTTTTAAGTTTTTCCAATTTGATAATATAATTCTTCGATTATGTTTGACTGTTTTTGTTGTTGAAACACTTGTTGCTTAAGGTACTTTGTGATAATAAATACAACTCTAATATATCATCTCCAATTTATGTAGGAATATATTTTATAAAACCATCTTATATATGAAGGGCTCAGAAGCCAAGGGTTATAATTGTAGTGAAGTTAGTTTTCAGAAAACTCAGTTTAAAGTTTAACTGTTATAATCAAATCCAGGTAAAACCATGATCACTAAAAATAGTATATTTTTAATTGCTAGGTTCTAGACTGACATATTAACAAATTTTAATTTGATTGTCATAGTCTTAATCTTTGTTCTCAACCAATATTTGATAAAATTAGTCATTTTTACCCCTGGGCTGTTAACACGTTCACTGCTAAGGACGCACATGTGAGCTTGACACTGAACACTATGAGAAGCGACCGACGCATTCACAGTGCATTGCACGCCAACCCCCATATTGGGAGTAATTTCAATACACAATGCACTGCGTGCTTTGAACGCCAATTTTAAGCCTGTGTTGCTATGGAAGCACGATTATGAAGTAGAAAGGTTCAAAAATAAAAAATAACGTAATTTCTACTCATTTAGGCTATAAATATAAGAACTAAAATGTCAGCTCCTAGCATGGGAAATACGAAATTTGCGTAGTTGTGAACGAGTTAACAGGAATTCGAAGTTATGTAATAAAACATAGGTTACAAGTAAATTACCTATCTAAAGAAAAACGTCTTGCATCACATGTACCTAAGCTTCTAAGCTAAACAGCTCTTCTACGAAGTAGTTTTTATTTCTCCACTAGATCTCAGCACATGACTTACAATATATTCCTTGCCCACAAACATTTTAAAGTTTTGAAAAGCCAGTTAGCTGGTATTATACATTTTCTGTATGTTTCGATCATTTGTTTTGTCTGTTGGCTGACCTGTAATCTAGTGACAACAGATGCAGACAGCTGGTAAAGTATGTTTAGTGTTGTTGTTTATAGTCTGATAGTTGTATTAGGTTCAGCAAGTGCTTATTGCAAGTTTGTTTTTAAGCCTAACTTGTAGTTATTTGCGTTTTTCCGAAAACCTTGTTTTTGCTGGTAAAAGGTACATTTTCTTAAAAACCATATGAGATATTCAATTCAAATTTTCAGGATTTGTTTATTGGACATACATACAGCTGTGAAATCTTTGGTTTGTGATGTAGGTGCAAATATGCTCTTGCAATAGCTAAAATTATGTAAATATTATTAAAAAAATAAACATATTCTATAAAAAAATTTTTTTACAGAAGATATGTAATACATCTAGGTCTAAAATGGGTATGACTGTGTACACAAATAGTGGTAAAAATTTCAGCCAGTTAGGAGTAACCTAGCCTGAGTAGTTGTTCCCTATGTTACTATGTTGAGTATATGGGCAATTTAGAAGTATGCAGTCCCCTTAAAGTAAGGCGTAGTAATACAAACAGTGTGTAAGAACTGGGAAGTTATATATAAAATAGTAAAAAAAGAGGGTACATATATCCAATTATAATTTTATTAACACAAGGCAATTTACAGAAGATTAAAAAGAAAATAACCGATTTTAAAACTGTTAGTTATGGAACGATGGTATGACTTTTAAATGTTTATAATACTTTTTCGTCAATTTAATATAACCTAGTTTTAGAATGTTTTCTCTTTACTTAATAACAAAAATAATTTTTTTTACTGTACAAAGTAAGAGTAAAATGTGTAAGGATTCCTGAAACCTTATATTCCAAATATAGGTAACATCATAACTAGCAATAGGCCTACTAGGCGAATATCCAACGGATGTTAATGACAGTCACTGTAAACACAAAAGGGAATTGATCACCCTTCTGAAAATGATGTGCATGTTGTATTGGAACAGCAATGCAGGTGTCATCTACAAGTACCTTGTTATTCTAACAGTGTCAACATACGTCTCATGTTGATTGTCAATATTATTAGACTTTGTCTACAACAATGCATATTTGCAAGAACATTTACTGAAGGAAAAATTGCTCACACATGAGTAGTCAATTCTACACGTTATTTTGTATGAGTCTTACCGACCATGGTTTTCTCAGTGACAGCATGTCACATAGGAAGCTGTCTGTGTTAAAAATATAATTGTAGAATTTACTAAAAATTGTGTTTTATTTCTTGAAGTGGTTTAACTGAAAATATCTAAATTGTAAGTATATCATACAACTATAATACAATTTTAAAAGCAAATGAATTTATATGTTTGTATTTAACTTTTAATTTTATTTCGGCAATAACAAAAATTCAACCTACAATTATGAATTATTAAACGTCCTTAAAATAGTTCTACCGTTGTATCCTATTTTATGAAAAATATATAACAATTCTATTATTTTATTTTTATTATTTATTCTTTCAGTAACAGTTCCCATGATATTATTAGTTTGTAGATTTTGATTTAGGAAAACTGATCCCTGTGCAACATGTTATATTTTATATGAGCATATCACTTGTATTCATTTGCATAGGGTTACTTGTAATTGGATTTATAATTATTTGCAAAATAAAGAAATGTTGACTTATTGGCATTGTATGCATGGCCAATTTTAAATTATTTTATAACACCATGTAAGTTATTTTTATTTTAACACTTAGTTTTAGTTGTGAATATTTTAACTTTCTTCATTCTTAAGTTAATTATATTTATTTTTTACGATTTTTGTCAACAACTGCACTGAAATTATTGCGGTGTTAGCTAGACGTGAAAAGATAGTTTTCTAAATATACCATTACTCATTATAGAACTAAAAGAAGTATTTTTTATTATTGGAATTTTGTTCATTCATACTATTATGTCAAAAATTCAATACTCAGCTATATTTAATGGCTACTAATACCTTAACTACATTCACTAATAGGTAATTATTCAACCAAAGTTCCCTAAATTATATTAAAAATAAATTATAGCTAGACAATGTTAGAAAATACGCAGAAATCATTAAGTTTAAGTGAAAGCAAAAATAATAATAGTTAAGCCGAATGTTTACCCTCGCAGGGTTAGGCTTCAAATACCTTGTCTTTCTTTTATGCTCCAGCCTTGGACGAAGCTGAACCCTCCAGGAGTTGAGAAGTTCATTATATTCTCACTAGAGTAATGATAAACCTGGTCTGGTCTGTCAGACCCGATGTTACCCAAAATAGAAAAACGAAAATCATAAGTACCTTTTGCTTCGAAATAAGGCCTCTATTATAGTATTCTGGATCAATTTTTTGTAGGAAAAGGTTCAAAGACTTTATATAAGCCAGTAAACAAGTTATTGTTGTATAATTTCAAAAGTTATCAGTTTAGGAATCAAAAAATGTTCAGTAAAGGAAGAAAAAACTGCAACTTCCTTAAAAATAAAAAATTCACAAAAAGGAAAAAAACGCCTGGAGATACCGTGGATTAGTACCTCCATACCAAATTTCATCAAAATCGTACGACTGGTTTAGGCTCTAGGTCTGATAACATCCACACAGACACACAGACACACAGACACACAGACACACAGACACACATACAGACACACACACAGACATCACTCCGAAAACCACTTTTTTAGGTTCAGGGGGACCCAAAACGGATATTTCCACCAAAAACTCAAACTCGAAAATTTTGACGAATACAATACTTTCTCCATATACTATGGTATAAGGGGAGAAAGTAAAAAGTACAAATGTTTAGTATATTTCTTTTCAAAATATGCAAAAGTTGTGTGATTTAGTTCTAATTAAAACTGTGTAAAAATATTTATCACAAAAAAAAACTTTTTAGATTACATCAGTTTTTATGTTCCTGCTAAACGACCGCTAACAAAATCAGGCCTACTTTGAATAATAAATTAGGAATATATGCTTTATCTAAAAATTAAATTTGATTATAGCAAATTGCAGATAATAAAGCATAGGATTGAACTGTATACTTGAAAATTTACAAATGACCTTATTTAAAAAAAAAACACGTTTTACTAAATTACAAGTAACGCAAAGCCCTCATTTGTATGTAGTATACACTTGCGGCCATTCTACTATGCAATTGTAACGCACAAATGAGCTTGGGCCATTGAATAAACATTTTATTTACAACTTACTATATATTTTGTAAATAGCAGATTTTATTTTATTCCTTGATGAAGGTATTACTTTTCTGTTATATACTTTCTTGAAATTATTTCCTTGTGATGAATTAACAGACTGGAGAGTTAAGGGCCATTCTATACGGACGTCAAATTTAATTCGCGATACATTTAGTTTTGCAGATCAATGGAGTTTATGTGTAGCATCTATACAGGCGCATTTACCGCCCGCGGAAGCCCTGCTCACAGCCTGCGTCAAAGCAACCTATCCTGCATTGAACGCTATTTTCGCGACGTGATTGCCGCAAGGTTCCTTCTATACGGACGCTATTGCCGTCACAGCGTTTCGGGAAGTTAGGTTGTTGATTTCGCTGACCTCAATCTGTCTTGCCAATATGTTTCCCATGTTTCTGAACACGTATCAATTACATTAATTATTATTGTATGTGGAAAAATTTTGACAAAATTTATTCCTAGTAAAGGCGAACGAGTGTACTACTTTTTGTTGTAAATATGTAAAGCCACCTTAATTTTTACACTAACATTTTTACCTGAATGTGAATGGCAAGTCTCTCAGCTGGATGGTTACTTTTTTCATGTTGATATCTTTCTTCAAAACAACACCACCGATCAGTTTTAATAGCTCGTCAAACAAGGCAACAGACATCCTGTAATATTGGCAGAACTTATCTTGTTATTGTCTGTGCTTTTCAAACATCACGTGAAAAGCACCAGTAGACAATCTGTTGCTTAGAACAGGATGAGTACGTCAACGCTTCTCTTCTCGCTTAGTTCCATCCAAATATACCTCGAGAAGTAACTGAAACCCAACACACCCGATGTGAACAGCTTCCATGTTGGCATCTCAACTAAAAGCTGGTGTGACCTTGTTAAGCGCGACGACATTCGCGTCCTTATAAAAGGTAGGTTTCAATACAGGGTTTCGGCTGCATTAGCGCGAAGCGTTTGCCGTCCGTATAGAATGGCCCTAAGACTTAGACTTTCTTTATTATTTGGAATATGGCACAAAATAATTAGTCATGTAAGAAAAATTAAAGTGCCTTCCAATAAAATATAACACATTATATGCCTGATATTATTAAAATGTTTTTTTTTTATTTTTACTGCAACTAGTTCTAAGAACCAATCAGCTTAAATCTAACAACATAACATGTAAATCTAACAACATAACAAGTAATCTTTCAGTCCAGGTTAACCCATCAGCGCTCCTAGTAGGTTGATCTATGATGTCAGCTCAAAAGACTTAGTCCTCTTGAGTCTTCTATGAAGTTCATCGTTATTGAGAAGCTTACACGCCTCCTCATTAATGTGAATTTTTAGCCGTCTTTCATGGCTTTGAGCACATTTTTTAAATTTCTTTAGCAACAGTGGTCACTTTTAAATCCCTATTTAGATCGCAATTACGAACATACCATGGTGCATTAGCTATCATTCTCAAAGTTATATTTTGGAATCTCTGAATAATTTGCCTATTATCATTTCTAGCACATCCCTATAGCTGTATGCCATAAGTCCATATAGATGGGTTTCAGTACTTGTTTATATAGCTTTAGCTTGTTGTGCAGGGATAACGTGGACTTTCTGCCCAACAGCCAATACATCTTCCTCAACCTGATGTTCAGTTCATTGTATTTCTTTTTAACATGCTCTTTCCACAGAAGCCTGGCATCCAGAGTCATGCCCAAGTATTTTGCTGAGTTATACTGTGGGATCACAGTACCATTGGCGATAATTTGAATATGATTATGTATCTTTTTATTTGTATAATTATACAAATTATTTTAATAAAACATTATTTATTCGAATGTTTTAGTTGTATTTATTTTAAATTTATCTAAATACACATTTCTGTTTTCGGGTCTATCAGGTGTTACCATCGGTGTACTGGCAAGACATGTAACACTGCTAGGGATAAGGAGAAAATAATTGAGGGATGGTGGTTATATCTCATGAAAGGTAGAGGGCATCAGTGACGTCATTTGCCGTGAATACAGAAATGACCCAGGTTTACTAATAACTTTTATTAATAAGAAGTTTAATCTGCTCCCTTGTCTACTCTGTAAAATGGTTTTATGTGTATTATTTTGTGTTTCAATTGACATAAACACAACTTTACAGAGCCTTATGAAACCGGGCGAAATATTTGTAATTATAATGTCCTTGTGTTTATATTCTAAATTAGGTTATATTCACATATTTAAGTATATTTATTCTTAATCTTTTATAATTTTCAAACGTAGGGCAATTATACTACAGTACAGAATTAGCACACATGTTTTAGTTCATCTATATTTTAAGTCAAGCTTGTGTCTAAAGCAATAATTATTGTTCTACTGATAGTGACTAAGTTTATAATTATTGGTGATCAAAACAAGTGATGTAGTTTAATGTTCACTGTTAAACATATGTTTTATTTGTAATATAAATAAATTGACTCGTCACAAACTTTTATAATGTAGAACCAGCGTTCTTGAGATAGTTCAAAGTTTGCAATTAATTAACCTTTTTATAACATCCATGAACTATTTACATCATTACTAATTTAATAACTTAAGCAATGTATCTCTATAGTTTTGTTCTTCAAATATTTCTGCAGGTGTTTTTGAATTACTTTGAAAACTAAAGTAATTTTAATAATACTTTTCTGTCGGTTTTTGTAAATAACAGTTTTTCTTTGTTTAAACTTATAGTAGCTAAAAATGCTTCAAAGGTTGCTTTATGTTTACTCTAAACCTTTTCAGACTGAGGCTGTTGTTTTATTCTGATAGGCTTTTGTAAGTAACTTTCTTATTAAAACTTTTAATTAGGCAACTAATTAAACTGCTCTCACTAAAAATTCCTCGAGCAAGACAAAGTAAAATAAATTCTACAATAAATGCCCCAAAGTATCCACTTAATGTAGACGTCTTTAATAATTACTGTGCGCATGAATAAAAATATGCATGTCTGTATAAAAACATTAAAATTGTATTTAAATAATATAGTATAGTCCATCAATGTCTACTATACAGAAGTTGTTTACATCCAATTTTATAAAACACTTGTTTTTTTATTTGTATTATGGCGTTACATGGATGCTTCAATAAGTCTGTACCAACATTTAGTGCAAGTTTTAGAAAAATCAGCGTCATGGTAAATTTTTTTGGTTTTTTTGCAAATAAAGGTATCTTAGCTATCTTACCTATTTACATTTCTGTCGGGTTTACAATGACATCGATAAGAGAAGCCAATATTGCAATGGAATTTATTTCAACGTTACTAACGTTATATTAAATAGCTTCTGTAGTACTAATCTGAATATTGTATAACTATATATGTATATATATATGTGTGTGTGTGTGTGTGTGTTTAGATAGATCAAAGTTTAAGTCCATTTCTAATTAAACTGACCGGTCTAGAATGTTGAAAAGTTTTCGCGATTATCCAACGTAATGTACAGCCAATATTACATGTTATGTTGTATATGTTGGCAAGCCTGTTCCTATACCATTACTCAGATGTCAAGCTTCAAGTCATGACTCAAAGTCATTTGTCAGTAAAAACAATAAAAAAACATCATTTATGTTGACATATTTTATTGCCTGTGATGTTCTTTAGTAAATGGACTTCGACCGTGCGACTAGATTGCAAATATCAGAAGTAATTGTGGCTACAAAAGAAACTTATTTTCATAGTCTAGGAAAATGTAAATATTATCATAGGCAGATTTACGGGGGTGCTAGGGGGTGTGCCGCACCCCAGAATTTGGGGATAATATTTTTTTACAGATAAATAAAAAAGTTTTCTGTTATAATAATTGTATAAACCTAGCTGGATTAACTGAAACTGCATCCCGATCCCAACCAATAGTAGTGATGAAAAGTAAATCCACTGATATGAGCCTACCGGAAAGCAGCAAACGGCTTAGGATACTGTCTAATAGACTTGTCGTTACGCCAGTTGGACACAGATCTTCAGAAAATGTCCAAAATCCTATGCCGATGGGAAAGGGTCGACAAAAAAAGCTAAAGCTAACTTTCGGACAAGTTTTTACTACCCAGTTCTTGATATTTGGTTAACAGAAATGAACAGAAGATTTTCAGAATAAAACTGGCAACTTCTTGTGAACAGTTTTTGCGTTTAAATGTTGAAAAAAGTTTTTTCTTCATAGAAAGTTATCTCATTGCAAGTGCCAATGTGAAGTTGAAGAGGAAATGCAAATCGCAAATCTCGTTACACGAGAAAAAAGGACACTGAAAATGTTTGAATAAATTTGAAGATTTCCTCACTGAAAAAAAAAAATATCCCAGCGTTGATCGAAATCGTCAATGATAGAACCTACCCTGACTTGTATTAGATGATCTGTATTGCATTTACTTTGCCATCCAACGGTGCAACTTGTTAACGGACGTTTTCAGCAATGCGAAGAATAAACAACTGGCTGTGCTTTCGATATGAATGAAGAACGTCCGTCAGACTTGATATTGTCAGTCGATATTGTGAAGACCATAGATTATGACAAACTTGCAAATAAAATTTGTTTCTATCGAAAGGTGGAGGAAAATAAGGTAACTTGGATCAAAACATTAAATATAATAACACATTAGATATTAATAAAGCAGTAGTAACTCAAATTACACAAAAGTGGTCTTTTGATTCAAGTGTTTTCTTGTGAAGTTTGTATTTTTAACAAATTCACTTATTCAGGTTTGTTATGTAACAGTAATGTACGATTTTAGATTCATTGGTTCTTTATTAACCTACTTCACAAAACGATTCAAGTCCAAAAAAGATTCCAAACAATCTGCTCTGAAAGCAAAAGAAACAATAGTTTTCATATTCTCAAAATGTCTTTCTAGCGGTGACATTATTAGTTTATTATGTTTAATAATAATACAAATGAAATGTACTTATAACAACTGTAATGAGCTGTAACATAAAATACGAAAGGGTTATTGTTAGATACAAGAAATAGGCTAAGAAATAGATTGGTCGTGTCTGTCCCACGGAAGGTTGAAAAATATATTAAATTTCCAAATGACTGTATTATTATACGCTTAAAACCATTTGTTACCTTTGTTGATCAAACAAAAAACTACAGGTAATTTACAGACATGCATAATATTCATAAATACTAGTAATATCATTAACGTATAATATAGTAGGCTATGAATATTTGTATAATTTAGTCAATTTATGTTTTAAATTAACTTTGTTTTAATAGTAAGTAATATTGTTTGTCGTATTTGCAAAGTGAACATTAATTTTAGTAAGCATTAAGAGAAAGATATCGGTTGACTTTTGTGTTTAGTGTCTCATATCACGCTCTTGCCTAGTGTAAGCCAAGCCTCTAAAATATTCAACCAGCAATGGTTCAGAAACTACATTTCGCAGATAAGTTTACTTAGTGGTAATCCTGGCTTACCTTTAGAACCCTTTCTGCATGAGGATATCAAAGTAATTTTATTTTCCAAGTGCCATCTATGTTACCAAATCTTGTTCAGCTCTTTTTTATTGAAATATTAGTAAGCACCCGTGAAAAATCACAGGCTGATTAATTAGATACACATCAGAAATACATCATTTAAAAAACAAACTATTTAAAAAGAACATTAAAGCCTACTAATCTAGCCTACCAAATTATGCTGCAGGGGATTTTTATCTCGGTAAATGTGTATAATAATAAGGATTATAAAACTGTATGCCTATTTGTTAAACATTTATATTTATATAAGTTATTATATATTTAAAGAAACATAAAAGTACTATCTTTTAATTGCTTTTTATTTCATATTGATAGATCAAATGATTTAGAAGTTATTAATATTATAGTGAAGAAATTTACAATCGAATGTGTGTATATGTTATACGAAGATGTACGAATGTTTCCGAAGTTCGAATAGGTATCTCGTCTTCAATTTATATACACAAATATATTGATGATACAAATTTGTATTTATATACAGTTTATAACCGCAAAGCAAATATTATAACGTATATTATAGCACACATTAGTTCTATAACTCATATTTAAAATAATCAACTACTCAAGACATTATTACGATTAAAGTTGTAAACATAACCCCAATCTATAATCTACACTGGGTATGTTTAAGTATTAAAGATGATGGGTGAAAACAGTTGTTATATTATATGTTACTCACGTACGTACTTCGACGGTTAATCAGCATCTCGCAAGGCACTAATTAGACTGGCTAATTAAAGCATAAGAAAACAATTTTCATAAATTCATATTTTGAAATAATGTATCAGAATCAGCAAAAAAAAAATAAAAGAAAGAATAAGTATTTGACGAAATTAGCATATTTTAAAAGTTATTAGTAAAATGAAGACAAGTTTTTATCAATTAATTGTAATAATAGCAGGCAGGACAGAGCTGAAGAATGCTAAGTTAAATTGACAAGATAGGACAGGAAAATTATTGTCGAAGATTGCAAGAGTTTGTCCGCGTCTACTGTTGCCAGGGTAAATTTTATAATTATTGTCAATTTTGTAAATAATTTTAGTTAGTTAGAAAGAGAAGAAAAAATAAATTAAGGAGGTATTAAGAGAAATGTAGTAGAGTCATTAGTTGAGACATTAAAGAACGAAAATTAAGATCAAAAATGGAAAACTTTGAAGTTTTTCATAAATTCAAACAACGAAATAGGTCTAAAAGAGACCTAATATTAGATACTAAAAATTAACTAAATTAAATTTTAAAATAATAATAACTTAACAGGAAAGGGGGGGGGGGGTTTAAAGTCATTCTTAGACTAAAAAAGGCCTATAACTTTAAAACTAAAAGGAAATTCAAATAAGAGAAAATAGGGGAGAATAATGATAATAATAAAGCATAAGTATGCGAGGTCTCGATAAAAATCATTATTTTAATCAGAGAAATTAAACAATAAAAACTGAAAACTTTCAAATTAATTAAAAGGGGAAAAATAAGAAAATTATAATTTAAAGTATATAAAATGTTAGATAATAGATAAAGGTATTGCGATATCGCGTGAGATGTGAGAAAAGTCAATATAGGGAGGGACAAATCATCAAAATCGGGAGCGCAAAGTTAGGCTTCAGAAAACCGACGATATCTAAAGATCCAAACAAGCTACAGAAGATCCGAGATCAGTTTCATTCGATGGGAACAATCTGAAGAGGACATAAGAAATCGGGAGCGCAAAGTTAGGCTTCAGAAAAAAGACGATATCTAGAGATCCAAACAAGCTACAGAAGATCCGAGATCAGTTTCATTCGATGGGAACAATCTGAAGAGGACATAAGAAATCGGGAGCGCAAAGTTAGGCTTCAGAAAACAGACGATATCTAGAGATCCAAACAAGCTACAGAAGATACGAGATCAGTTTCATTCGATGGGAACAATCTGAAGAGGATAGAAGAAATCGGGAGCGCAAAGTTAGGCTTCAGAAAACAGACGATATCT